>JAOTQE010004470.1:0-22986 GCA_025631205.1 Nesometra sesokonis
TCATTGTAAAAACAATCGAGTATCGTATACGATTCGACTAGCGTAGCCATATCCGCACGGTCTTGCTGCGTGATCACGGACACGCTGCGTGTATTCGAACTCTGATTGGGTAAAAGCGTCCCTTACCTTGCATAAACAAGTCTGTAACGTATTCACTGGAGCATGAAAGCTGCGCGCACTACAATTAGCACGGAATTAAATTGCACTCAACTGAGTCAAATAAAATTGATATGCAAACTGCATTTATATTTCAATCTGCTTGCTGGCTAGTTGTTTGTCTAACGATTATTAGGCTAAAATGCACCAGATCCCTGAAAAAACAAGAATTAACTGATGCTAATACAGTATAAACACACATTATCTCATACATGCCAACATTTAAGATAAAAAAAACAGGAGATTTTTGGCGTGAAACATTGCGATGGTGGTATGCGGCCAAGTGTGAGGCGGAGGGGTCCCCACCTGCCATGATATGGCCGTCCTGGAGAAACCAGGGTCCCCGAGATGGCGCGAGTACATCAGGCATCTGCACTGCATAACTAACAGTCATCACACTCACAGTCTACATTTGAAGGCAATCAAGCCATAAAAATGTAATTAATAACACAAATATTTAGGTTTTTCATAGTATTCATTGCTTTAAAACGCACATAATACGAAATACGAAATTTTATATAAAAATGGGAGAATATGTGAGAAAACGAGAGAAAGAAAACTGACCGGGGACTAGGTCGATGAAACTGGTGTCTCCCAGAAAAACAGGAATATTGGCATGTATGATATCCCCAGTTAGCAGTGATATTATAACCCTATACAGCACTTCATTTTAGGTTCTACCTTGATATTGTATTTTAATATTGTAATTCTGTTTCATCCCATCTCATCTTGGGTGAGCACATAGGGACAGCTTTTATTTGCAAATTTATGAATCAATTTAATTTTTAATTACCTTAAAATATGGTCACATATACAGTATACTAAGATTTCAAGGGTTATACTAAAAACTTTGAAATTACAAACAGGTGTTACAAATAAGTATGATAGTTATCCAAAATAAACTAATTAGGACCTACAATTACACTACAAGAAACCTGACCAACTGCATACATTTAACAACTACAGTATGTGTTAAAATAATTTATCAATACTAAAGAATCTAAAAAAAATCTTACAAATAAATTTAAATTACAAATTTCACCATGAAATCTGTTCAAAATATGAGAAACACATGGATTGCAAGACATGAGGATTCCATTTTACAACAACAAAGATCAAAAACTGTACGAACAGTAGAGGAATTACGAGTAGCACATTGTGAATATGAATGTTAAATAGGTTACCAGTATCAATTATGGTAGAACTGAATGTGCAGCCTATATGGGACAATATTACCTTACCATGTTTTTTAAACATTCACCATACAAATTATTAATTTGACCTATTTACCTACTTCCAGATGTATCAAAAATGAAATATTGGTCTTTAATCAAAAATGACTTTTGGAACAACAACTTAACAGTTATTAATCCTGTATGGCAGGATTAAGTGGTTCTTAAATTGCACTTTAGAGGCAAATTAAGACTCTGATACATTTAAATGTCACAAGCTCATGTTCTATGTGCATTATAATTGATATATAGCTATTTCCAATAGACTGATCAATTATAAGTTATGATCATTTTGTTTTCACATTCTTTGAGATTAACCCAGATGGCCAAGTGGAGAAAAATGTCACATTTTTGGACCTGATCGAGGATCCCTAAATGCTACTAATCTCTTCTTGATCTTACCTTTGAAGGTCATGTTTCCACAGGATTTTCAGATATATCCACTAAAATATCATCCAATGAAATCAATTTTTTTTAAATGAACTGCGCAAAGTCAATACTGAAATTCTGGTGTTTTTTTTTGGCGATTTCCCTTTTCCTTGCAGGGCACCCAGGTAACAGCGATGGGTTCAAACTGAAAGCATATGAGGCAAGGCACGGCAAACCCACCATGTTGTCGCACAGGAAGTTATTGAGATAAGAGCAAATAAACAACAGGAAATATAATGAAATACAAGGGAAATTTTTGTATATTTTGTCCATAGCTTTGGTTATATATGTCTAATTTTGACAAATGACCCCTCAATTTAAAGCTTATAAAAAGATGAATAGGGATTTTATATTACCTCCATTTTGATATGTTGCGACAACTTGATGGTTTTGCCATGTCTTGCCCCATATATCCGAGTTTGAGTCTTAAGAACCAATTTACTTGTAATGAGCAGATCTGCGTTGGGACTGGGTCCATGTAGCACCTTGTGATTGTTATACAGTTGAACCTCTCATAAGTGGACAAATCAAAATCAAATCAAATCAAATTTATTTTTTCAAATGAAGCATAAAACACAACAAATAAGATAATTATTAAAACGAGGTCAAATTGCTATAATAATACAAAATAATAGGCTATTGATAAAATAGGTTATACTTAATTGAAAAAATGCAACAAAGGAAAGGAAGATCAGTAAACCAAAGAGGTTTTTTGTTTGATCCACCATATTAACTATTTAACCATCATGTCTGGCAAAAGTGTCCCCTTAATGGGAGGTGTCTGCTTACGAGGCCCAAGCCTTTATAAAATCACATCTTATGTCTGATAATTTCACGGCATTCTCAATGCAAATGGTCTCTAAAATATCTAGAAACTACTTTATGTGCGAGTTGTATGGCCAAGCAGTTAAGGTAGTAGAACCGTGAGTCATAGCAATAACAACAGCATGGGTTCGAGGCCCGCTCGCACCATGGTTCTGGTGGTGGAACAAGTCTTCTCAGATAAGGACTATAAACCATAGGCCCAGTGTACACATGACTCATGGCACTATAAAGATCCCAGTACATCTTTCGAGATAGTGTAAAATACAAGCGTATGAGTAGCTCGGTTGTTAAGACATTGTTTAACTGACTGTTCTAAAAAAAACGAAGGTGGGATCGATTCTCACCACGGTAGGCCATGGCTATTGTATTTCTTTTTTAATTTTTGTTCGGAGGAACATTCAATTAATTTAAAACTTTTTATCTTAATTTGCTCTTTCAAACATTTTTTCTGCAAATCTACTACCTTAAAAAACGTAAAATCATGCGACATGGTCTAATAGTGCTATAGTAATTAATAATTGGAAATGCATTTACATCCCGAAATCGCTTTGGAAGCGTGGACCTGGTGAGCGGTCGCTCTTGTTATTAAGATCATTACACTTGCTTTGAATCATAATGAAGATGTATCGCACTCAGTATTTATGTTTCCGCTATCTAATCATAATCATTCAATCAGCATTGTTGTCAACACGATGTGGTGTGGTGAGTGACATATCTATAGCATACAATGCATACAATTATCTAGCCTAGATCTTAAGGAATGAATCAATATCGCAGCAATGTGGCTAACTCTATATATATTCTAATGCGAGGATTTCTGCAGCTTGACCTACAAACCGCATTTACATAGAAAACATAGCTTTAAAACATTTGTGATAGCCATTGCATGGATAAATGTTAGATTGATGTTATATAACACTACTTGCCAAAACTTAATTTTACTTCTAATATCAGATGCAATGGTTAAAAAGATCATAAAAATGAGTGATATTGAAGTTCAGATGAACTTTTAAGGTATATATAACTGATTCATTATGGCACTGTAAGAGGAGAAAATTGAGAAAGATCTCATATTTTGATAAAAACTTTCAGAAAAAATTATTTGTATGAACTGAGAATTGTTACAAACAGAAGTATAGAGATGTTGGATGCAGCTAAGTAGCTATAGGACTATAAAGTAAAGACCAATGAAATATTAAAATATATGATATATATTTTAATCATTAGAAATGGAACACAGAGGTCTTCATAGTGTAATGAAATATTATTTTTTTATGCAAACTTTCAGTTTGTTTCAAGTACATGAATATGTTTTTCCCATAATATGTGACAAGTGATCAAATTTGATAATATTATAAACTTCCATCAGATATGTTAGAGGGGGGAGCCAGGATAGGTGAACAAGTATTATTATTCCTTAATTGGAAGGTATGCTTATCATACATTAAATGCCCATTCTTTCAAAGTTCTATTTTGTTAAAAAAAAAAATTAAATTTGACTTTATTGTATTCAAATTCATGAATACAATACTGGTCTGGTATGTTTATGTCATTTTATCACCTCACAACATTTAAAAAAATGCAAAATGAGAATAGAATTTGAATTTTTGGATGGATCCTACTAAAAAATAAAGTGGATGAATATGTATTTGTTTTTCTTTGGTGAACAGCCTAAATCTAATAACCACCGGCAAGGTATAGTATCTGGGTTCACGTTGACCGATCCCAAGTCGCCATGGGTAAAACTAATTGAGACTAGCGAAAAATAAAACGGCCTTTTACCCATATCAGATGTATAATCACATGATTCATCAAACTACATATTTATGAAGTTAAAAATACAAGTATATTTTATGTAAAATCAGTTTTTATCGCCGACAAGAAAAGTTGCCTAGACCTAGCAAGGTGCCTCCACAGCCGCGGAGGCGAACAACATCACGCGTTTGTCTGTTGTACAGCAGTAACTCGAGCGAAAATTCAATCAAGCCTACATAGAGCATGCGTGAGTGATCTGTCATGTGGTATAATCACGTCAAATTTTTGATAATAATACGCTTAATTAAAACTTTGACTGCTAGCCCTTTGTGTTTTAAACTACACTCAGTGTCAGCTATTTCATCAAAATTCGCCTAATTTCCAATGCTTCTTGAGAATATACTAGTGTATAAAAATATGTATCTTTAGTAATGTGTGTTGGAAAACTACTAGCAGTTTTGAAAATAAAACTAGCAAAAATAGTGTATTCACAACGTTTTAGAGCATGTGTATTGAGACGCTAGCTAGGCTAGCCTAGCCAGCCCAGGTCTAGACTTTTTTGGGCCTAGGCAAATGAAACTCATTAAATTTAGATAATTTTAAATCCATGTCAAAGTCGGTAGTAAAATATGCATTTACTTACATTTTCTAGTACTAAGTAATCAATTTTGTTGAAAAACTTGTCCATAGTTTGTGGATAACTTGTGTTTATAAATACGTTTTATGATAAACCACACATTTCGAGCCTGTGTTTATGTATGACCTCATTTGATCTGAGGTGTGGGTCTTTTGCGAACTGATTTTAAAGATCTTGGTGTCTATACTTATGTTTTCTAAGTCAATGAATCCAACAAAATAGGTAACTACTACCAGAACACACATCTTAATGTTAAAAGATAGACATACATTCAGAATTCAAAATGGCTGCCAAAAAAAATTGTTTTTGGTCGTAAGTGGCTGTATAAGATCCGATTTCAATGATCTTTGTGTCTATACTTATGTTTTCTAGGTCAATGAATCCAATGGAACAGGTAACAATTACCAAAACACGTACCTTAATGCTAAAAGATAGACATACATACAAAATTCAAAATGACCTACAACAAACTTGTTTTTGGCAATAAATGACCATATATTATATGATCCGATTTCAAAAATCTTTGTGTCAATACTTATTTTTTCTAGGTTAATGAATCCAATGAAACGTCCAAGTACCAATTACCAAAACACACAGATAAATATTCAGAATTCAAAATGGCCGCCAAAAAATGCATTTTTTGGACATAATATGTGGTCAGATTTCAAAGATCATTGTGTCTATACTTATTCTATTCTAGGTCAATGAATCCAATGGAACAGGTAACAATTACCAAAACACACATATTAATAATAAAACATAGATAAATATTCAGAATTCAAAATGGCCGCCAAAAAATGTATTTTTTGCACATAATATGTGGTCAGATTTCAAAGATCATTGTGTCTATACTTATTCTATTCTAGGTCAATGAATCCAATGGAACAGGTAACAATTACCAAAACACACATATTAATAATAAAACATAGATAAATATTCAGAATTCAAAATGGCCCCCTTAAAGTAGCTATATGTGGTCCGATTTCTTCTTTGTGTCTATACTTATGTATTCTAGGCCAATGAATCCAATGAAACAAACACCGATTACCAATTGAATAGGTACCAATTACCAAAACATGCAACTTTATGATAAATGTGTTTATAATACAAGAAGAGTTATTTTGCCCAGTCATGGCACAATGTGGCAAATGCTTGCAAGCTTGGATTGCCTTTGCTATATTTGCATCACCAGTTGCTAATATAGTTTCCATAAAAGTCATAAAAACTTAGGTAGTTCTGCAGATTAGATTAAGTCATAACAAGGTAAGCAAAATATTGGGTTTTCAACAGAATACACCATAATAAGTAGATAATGCTATGAATATGCATGAAGCAAACTTTTATCCAATCAGAATTCACTTGTCACACTGTTTTTTTACTGTACGTACTTGGCAACCGAAAATGGCTACCAGGATCCTACATATAATCCAGCGGATTAACTAAAAAAAATGAGCAAATTGTGCACTTTGTGGTAAAAGAATGAAATTTCGCACAGTATTTCTCTATCATAAAAGGGTTATTTTAGGCTAGAGACCTATCGCGAATTTTATCTCATTTGACCTTGGCGGCCATTTTGAATTTTGATATAGGGAAAACCAATGTTTTCTTATTTTGGCTAGTTAACCTAAATCAAATAAAACAAAGCAGTTTG
Organism: Nesometra sesokonis; assembly: GCA_025631205.1. Classification (NCBI taxonomy): domain Eukaryota; kingdom Metazoa; phylum Echinodermata; class Crinoidea; order Comatulida; family Antedonidae; genus Nesometra; species Nesometra sesokonis. The sequence goes on from JAOTQE010004470.1 coordinate 6,686, forward strand.
TTTTATGTTAATATAGAACAAGTATGATCAGAGAAACAGTTTAATTGGGGAAAAAACACCTGTCACATGTTAATAAATATGCAAATTACTTAAAATACGTAAATTAGGAGTGAAAATATAGGGTATCCATATCTCCGGAACAACTGATCATAGAAAGATTATTCTTTCACCAACGTATTCAGAATATACAAGTTTATATTCAGTGTGTAATGGAACTTTTTTTTTTTTCTAAACCTACCAGAAATACCATATTTGACTGTTGACTTCAAAATGTTGCCTGCCTGTACTTAGTCCTGATCCATGGCTATTGGAAGCTTGTTAAGGGATGATTAATCTTTTTCTAGGGCCTATAGGAGTTACGAAAACATACTCTTATTTCCTAGACCTTGGCAAACATTCTGCCACCAGGATAATTATATTAAAATGTGATAAATGCTGTATTGTACCAAAACAGGGATTTAATATGAAAAAAAGTACTGAAATATCCATGACATCATTGTGTTTATTGTCAACCCCTGTACCTGAATTCACACTGGGTTTTACAATGGAGATTACATACCTTACCTGCTCTGTCTCTTTCTGTGCATCAACATACCCTTAGAAAATAGAACTGCAATTGTTTATGACATAATATAATCTTTATTGATGCATTTTCATCAATCCGTTTTCCTGTTACATATTGCCTTAAAACATTCTACTAAATACAGTATAATCACTTGATGTATAAAAGAATGATGGCATGTCCTGTTGACAGCTGTTAACTCTACCTTCAATATTTGATAATACTTTTGACAATCTCATGCCAAAATGTTTGCCTTGTGTTATCCAACTTAAAATCTATAGCATTTCTATTAAATCCTCTACTATAGGCAATATTCAATTACACTTGTTTAAATTTTTGCTGGAGGTGGACCACTGTGACAGCAGGCCAATCCGGACAACAAAAAAGTACATAAACAGCCTAATATTCCACCAATATTTTTACTTATTTTCTGATTTGGTAAAGTGCATAACATGCATTCATGCAAAATTGGTGAACACTGTTCAAAATTACCTCTCAAAATGTTTCATGGTCAAGTAATAAAACAACGCGCAACTCTTATTGAAAGGAATATAATTGCCACGAGTCGTTTTATGACTTGACCATAATCTGCACATGCGCAGTTGAAACCGTGAAATGGCTTATTGCAAACCATTTGGTGCATTAGGCAAGTTTCATGAACACATTGTGGTCATCATGCTTTATAATCCCCCTAAAACCCTCAAGCTGCCAAAAAATTTAAAAAGTAAAGATACTTTATGTTTCATAATGATTTAGGTAACAGAGGGCAGTATAACATAATTTTGTATGAACAATGAATAAAGGAAAATAAATCCTACATATTATCAGATCAAAATGTTTGTAATGGATCTATCAATTCTATCAAGGATCCTAAGGGATTATGTTATATAAGATCCTTTAGGATTTGACCTCTAGAATCTTCAAACAAATTTATATGAAATTTTCTTTTTACAAGAAGTTAAAAAAAGAACGAGAAAAAGAAGTTGAGATTAGAAGCACCTGGGAACCCTCGAATGGGTGCAAAAGAAAAGCACTGATTGGAAATTTCACCAAATGGAGATAACACCACTGTTAGAAGTGTACTGAGTATCCTTCAACATACTTAGTTAAATAGTTTGTCTTAATATTTATCCAATATGAAGTACTGTAATAAAGGTGGTAATTATAAATTTCCCATCTTCTGCAAAAAACTTGCTCACGGTAGAATAAATACAAGGCAACTTTCCAGGGGAGAGTAATTCCAAAACCTCAGTACGAAATCTTTAAAAATTCTTTTAGTTACAAAGAATCAAAATATTGTAACACATTAGACACTTCTATTAGGAATTTTAACACGTTCTTAAAAATGAAAAGTAAATTAAACCTTTCATGCTCAACAATAAAACATTTTAATTTTTTTAATTTGCTTGAATTTTAAATTTATATTTATTACTACAGTATTACTAATTTTTTAATTGCAGATTTATGTATATTTTTTGCAATGATATTAATGTGAGTTTTGTATATATGTATATAAGTTTGTAGTTTTGATGGACCCTCATAATCAGCTCACGCTGGATGGGTCACCATCGTGAAATATGGTTGAATAAATAAATAATAAATAAGTCAGGAAGGAGTTGAGTTTTCAAATAGTAGTTAAGATTTTGTGACAGACAATGAAGTTATGGACGTGCATTTCAATTCATGACACTGGTGTTTAAACCTTCAATCTTTCATGGCAGTACTTTGAGGCATGTATTGAACATTTAAAATCTGATACAAATGCACAATATTTTACATGCGGTTTACTCATATCAAATATGGTTTAACAGATATCCTGATTGATGTAAATTGACAAAAAATAGAAACAAGATGGACCTTAAGAATTTGCTTGTAAACTGATATAAATGCTCTAAGTTTTTAAATATTAGTATTTTCAAATCTTTTTTACTGTAGAAATCCCATAAAACCTCTTTAAATGAAGGAAGACAAAAAGTATCTTCTATAACTAATTTATAAAATGATATGCTTAATAGTTTCCTAAAATCACAATTATTTTTAGACATTCAATAGGAAGAAATCTTAGATAACTGAATTTAAAATATCTTTGTAAAGACAGACTGATATAATAAATAATAGCAGAGCTATTCCACTGACCAAAGAGAACAAATCATGACTAATTGAAATAAAACTTCTTCAAATAAAGCAGACATACTGATGGAATAACAAGACAGACGATCCAAACTGGAATATGTTAAAGTTATTTTTGTCAATTTATGTTTTGAAATATATACATATATTTCAAGATATATTAGGTATGATGACAGTCTACAGATCACCAACAAAAAAAGAGAAAAGGGTTTCTGCATATTCTACTGTACATGTAAGTTTTCCAATGGGGTGATGAAAATAAATCCCATAAAACTTCATTAAATGATGGAAGATATAAAATATCTTTTAGAATGATATTTTGTAAAATGATATGCTTAATATTTTTTCTAAAATCACAATTTTTTTAGAGTCATTCAATCGGAAGAAATCTAAGATAATTGAAATAAAACATCTTCTTTGTAAAGACAGACTGATATAATAAATAACAGAAGATGGAATATTTCAGAGCTATTCCACCAACCAAAGAGAACAAATCATGACTAATTTAAATAAAACTTGTTCAAATAAAGAAGACATACTGATGTAATAATATGGCAGAAGATAAACTGGAATATTATAAGGCCAGTTTTTTCAATTCATGTTTTGAAATATATATATATTTCAAGGTACATTAGGTATTAAAAATGAAAATGTACACCTAACCAACCAAAGAGAAAAAGATTTCTATATATATCAAGTTATTGGTTCTGTCAGACAAAAATCCTGATTGGCTGACATAAAATTTCTTTAACTGAAGGAAGGAATCTACTGACATGGTGAAATTGCTTTAAACAATTGAGCCAATATGAAATGAACTATTTTGTAAAATTACATGAAGCTGTTTTCTGTAAATATTGTTCTGCAAAGTTTGTCCCGTAAATTACAAATTCTTTGTGTTTCAAAAGGAATACTGAATGATTGAAGTAAAATGTCTTTTTTTTAAACGACAGTGAGATGTGTGTAATAATCTGACAGAAGTAATGATTTAATATTTTAGTTTAGTTTATTTTAGTTTTTTGTAAAATTATATACCGTAATTGCTTCAAATTTTCATACAAGAAGTGTTGGGTATTAAAATGTCTCCTTATGATTAAAGACAAACAAATGGAAACATTAATTGTTTTGAGTGGTTCTTTCAGAAGATTGATTGTCATATTGTCATAACACTTCTGTTTCATTAGAGAGAATAGCAATAACTATTTTGTAAAATGTTATGCAAAATAATGTCCTGAAATAGCAAGGAAGAATTCTAAATAATAGAATAAAAAATTCTTCCTTCAAATAAAGGAGATAGATAGATATATTAGTCTGATAGGAGACATAATATGCAAAGTTTTAGAACCATTTTTTTTTGTGAAATTTTGTTTTGAAAGATACATCTATTTCAAAATATATTTGGCATTAAAGATGACAATATAAACCTCACTAATCAAAGAGCAAAAAGTTTTCTGCATATGGGGCAAGACATGGCAAAACCACCAAGTTGTCGCAAAATGAAAAAAATGAGTAATTAATATTGGAACCCTTTTCAGCATTTTATAAGCTTTAAAATGAGAGGTCAATTGTCAAAATCGGATATCTAAAACCAAAGTTATAGAGCAAAATATACAAAAGTTTCTTTTGTATTTCTTTACATTTCCTGTTGTTTATTTGCTTATTTCTCTATAATTTTCTGTGCGACAACTTGGTGGTTTTTCCATGCCTTGCCCCATATAGCAAATAAGAGTGGTTCTATCATAACAAATCCTGATTGACTGGCAAAACTTCTTTAAATGAAGGAAGAGACCATACTGTGAAATTGCTTAGTAATTGTGCCAATATGAAATAAATTACGACTATTTTATAAAATGACATGAAAACAGTTTTCCTCACATACTGTTCTGCAAATTGCAAATTCTATGATAATAACAAGTATCTTTTAGAACTATTTTGTAATATATGCAAAATAATTTCTTGGTATAACAAAAAAGAAATCCTGAATAATTGAATAAAAACTTCCTCCTTCAAATAAAGAAAGTAGAACATTTTATAATCTGACAGAATATATAAAGCCATTTTGATGAAATTATGTTTTGAAATATATATTTAATTCAAGATATATTTGGTATTAAAGATGACAATGTAAACCTCACTAAGCAAGGAAAAAAGTTTTCTGGATATAGCCAATAAGAGTGGTTCTGTCAGAACAAATCCTGATTGACTGACATGAAACTTTTTTAAATGACTATATGGTTAAATTGATTTGCAATTTTTGCCAATATAAAATAAATTAGGACTACTTTAAATGACATCCACATAGTTTTTTTTGCATACTGTTCTGCAAATTGCAAATTCTTTGATGTCTTTTAATGAAATCCTGAATGACTGATGTAAAATGGTGGGATACGGGTAATAATCTGATGGAACCAATTACTGAAAACTTTAGAGTCATTTTGTAAAATTATATACTGTAATTGTTTTAAATATTCAATCAAGATATGTTGGGTATGAATCAAATAAAAAAAATGATATATTAAATATTAAAGATGACAATGTAAACCTCACTAAGCAAGAAAAAGGTTTTCTAGATATAGTCAATAAGAGTGGTTCTGTCAGAACAAATCCTGATTGACTGACATGAAAATTCTTTAATTGAAGTAAGATACTACACTGTATATGGTTAAATTGCTTTAAGCTATTGTGCCAATATGAAATAACTTTGAAGCATTTTGTAAAATCACAGGAATATGGTTTTGTCTTGGAAAGTTTTTTAATTTCTTTCAAAAGAAATCCTGAATGATTGAGGAAATAATCTGACAGAAGCAATTATTGAATATTTTAGTGTCATTTTGTAAAATTATATACTGTAATGGTTTTAAATATTCATACAACATGTGTTGGGTATTAAAGGTTGTATGATAACCTCCTTTATACCATTAAAAAACATTGGATACATTAATTGTTCTGCAGTGGTTCTGTCCGAAGTTATCCTGATCGATTGAGATAAATTGACAGAAATATAGAAACAAGATGGACAACCTTAAAAGCTTTTGTAAAATTATATGAATGTTCTATTGTTTGAAATATTAGTATTCAAATCTGTTCTACATTACTTAAGTTAAGACTAGTAATAGGATGATGTAATATAGTATATTGAAAATGTAGTCAAGATGTTGTAATAGGCAATGAAGCTAGGTAGATCTCCCTAGTAATTTAACATGGTAGATATACCTAGTGAAAGGGTGTTATTTTTTTCAAAGGGATATACTCACTTTTTAATCATATCAAACATGGTTTTTAAATCAATCCAAAAGTAATGTCCAAATCATACTCATCTTTAAAACTATCTGCCTCATTTAAAATTCAATTTAACAAAATTTAAAAACTTTCAGTTATTGTATTTCCACTTTCTTTTTTTTTTTGCTGTATGTTGCCCATTCATGCAAAAAAAAGATTTCTATGTTTAGGTGTGGAAATTCTGCAAATGTGTAAGAAAAATTATGCATGCGTGAGACACCCAAAATAGGCCCATTGCGTTAGACTCACAAATTATACACGCGAGTTGGCATGTATACAGTTGTCTGGTTAGTTTTTGTTCTTTCTCGAGTTTCTTCAGGTACATTCAGCTACTATTGTTATTTTGTAATTTTTTTAATTTTGGTAATAGAAAGCAAGACATATTATGGTAAAATTAACCTGTGGGAAGGTAAGTTTTACCAAAACAGTTTGGTGTACATCGTTGCTGTTAGTCTTCAAAATTTAGTTAAATTGTAATCTGTGATTGCGCCATAAAGTCTCCAACAGGTGGCATATAAATGGATTTAACTGCATCTGTATTTATTGCCAAATTATGAAAGTAATTTTCGAAAGAAATAAATGTTGAGCTGAAACAACAGATGGCTACAATATGTGGCAATGAAATGAATGTGAAAATTAAATGCAATGGATTGTATGATATACAGTAATTATTTCTAGTTAAGTTAAACGTTACCTGCCAATTTAAGATGTGTAGAATATATTATTAACATTTAAAAAATAATAAAGAACATGAACACTAAATTTAAGACATTTAAATTATCATGTTTTTTTTTAATTTTTAATATATTTTTATTTTAATAGTTTATTGTATTAGTGTTGTTGTTTTTGTTCATTTTGACTGTTAATTCACCTTTTAGCCATATTTTAAGAACCAAATAAATCATTTTGATTATGCAAATTAGAGGGTCAAAAACCCAAAATTTTGCTTGGGAACCGGGTTAATCGGATTCAGAATACCAAAATTATGCTAAATAGCCCGGTTCCCAACTTTTACCCAAATTTGCCCCTAAAACCTTATAGAGAGGCTTTTTCTGAAATCCCACTAGACTATATATAATTACCTTGTCTGTTGATGTTATAATAATAGCTCTATTTTCCTACATTCTTATAGAGAATTGCTGACCATATCCTTGGTAGTATCCCTTGATATGGTAGTTTTTATATGGCTAACCCTATTGTCTACCATTATCTACCTTGTCACTACCATTATCTACGATAGTTATTTTTTTCAAAGGGATAACAGTTCAATAATAATAATAATGGATTGCTGCATGCAGTAAATTTCCTAGGTTATCTTATAGGAAATCTGGGAGTAGTTTCTTGCACTGAACAAGAAATCAAAACACTATTTGTTTTCTATAATTATTTAGTTCTTATCAATCGTTGAGTGGATAAAAATACATAAGTTAGAAGCACTGATTTTGTTACAATCTTAGCAGCACCAGACAGCCATTGGTTTTATCAGCCAGGTGACTTGTGGTGATTAATTCCAACGCTTTGACCTTTCTGTGTCTGCAGTCCTCCAATTGCATCTTGTACAGTAATTTATGGTAAACATAATACATCTTGCAAGTGGTTCCTGATTTGTTACTTATTTCTATCATTTGAAATAAGATTCTTCAACTAAAATGTCAAAGGTTTACCATGAACATTGTTTTTTTTTCAAATTTTTACAAAAATATTTAACAGCAACAAAGTTTTATGTTTTAAATTTCTCCAAATATAGTCAATTTACCCCAAAATATATCTAAAAAACCATTATTATACTCTAAATCAATGAACCTAAAGGTCCTGTAACATCTCACTGAATTGCACAAACAGGGGAGGAAAGGGAGACGAAAAATGGCAGTCTGTTGATATACGTTATTATCTATTTAGTCTCCTGTTTTCTTCCGCTAACTTCATTTTATGACTTGAACCTTCTGGTATCAACAGTGAGAGATTTTGAACATGCACGAACTGGACCAGAAATGTTTTCCTTTACATATGTGGCAGAGCCAAACTAATCGATACATAAGTCGCAAACACTAGTTTTCCACAATAGGCAGAAATTTAAAAATGCAAATTTGTTTTCAAATTTTATTTCATTTAAAAAATATACAGTTCATACATTAAACTTTCATACTACCTTAACAATTTCCAGATATATGATCAAAAAAATGTTTTAAAAAATGCAATTTGAAATGACCATGCTTAGTCAATGTGTACTGATAAACAATTTTCAAATGCAGTTTACTCAAAACTTACATTTTAAATGTTCGAACTTCGATTGTTCATAACTTTGCAACAAAACATCATATGAAACTGATTTGTTTTGCATGTTAAAGATAATAATGTGTAGTTTTATAATTTATATAAAACTCAATTTTCAATTTTCCGACTTATGTCTAATTTCACTTGGCTCTGCCACATATTCATTACTTAACCGTTAAGCTTCCAATTTAGCATATTCTCGTGGGTTTCTCATATTGAACTTCTTTGTTTATTATCCGTTCGTCTCAAGTGATTGCTATATTACTCACCGAATCAACTTAGATGAAGCATAGTAGTACAGGTCCTATACCAAATTGTCAATAAGTAATGGAAGCATAAAGAAATAGAACTGACAATGAACGGATAGGTAATGTAAGTTTACCTGATGAAACGAAAAAACAAAAACACTGGCAAGAAATGTCAAACGGTAATAGACTGGAGATGCAGCAAAATTGTTGAATCTTTGGTAATAAGAGCTGGTGGTGATATTTTTTCTTCCTCTTTTCTTTCCCTTTCACCTATGGCATGTTGACGTCTTCATGTTCACCCACTCAGAACTCTTCTGATTTCAGGTCTCTGGAGGCCTAGGCTCTTTACCCAGTCCTTGTTAGTTATCCATGTGTTAGGAATACGTTGTATCTGTTTATTCTTCGTTTTCTTCTGCATTTGTTTGACAGTACTATTCAAGTTTGTCCGTTATTTCTCTGGTATCCCCAAGTAACGATTTTAATCCATTAATTGTCTGTTGTCCTTTCGTTTGCATCCGTTTGGTATTCGTTAGACCGTTGTTCATCTGTTTTTGTCCAGTCTCTTGTTCGTTTGTTGTTCATTTTAATTGTTCAACTTCCATTACTTTGTAACTCCCGAGAAGCAACCGCAACAACTTCTGTCAATGGAAATGACTGGATCAGTGTTATTTTGGCATGTACTGTCTGTTTGTAAAATCCAGTGAGATGTGACAGCTGCTTATAAGGAGGGTCAAAATTGAGCAAAATGATCATCTGAAGGATTTTCATTTTTATGTACAAAGGAGCTACCGCAAAAATTAAAAAACAACAAATTATATCCATGAAAATTATTATAGCAAAGATTTAAATTCATGAAAATAGCAACATGCAAATTGTGTAACTTTGTAGAAAATGTGAAAATTTACACACTCGAAAATCACCAGTCTATAGTATTTAGGGATGGCGTTAGTTAACATACTTTGTTTTCATTTATAAAATAATTTTTTCCTCAAAGAAGTTTATATAATAATCATCTTACCTTGAAAATTTTCTGCTTTAAATAAACTTTATTTGAAATAAATGCCCTTTAAATAAACCTACTAATATAAATTATTCACTAAACTAGTGAACATTTATCAATTAGGACTACAAAAAATGTTCCAGTTGCCTGACTCAGTTAATTTTTTTTTTTAGTTTGCCTATCGATAAATCTTTTTAGCGGGATGACTTAATGCATTTTAAGATAATTTTATGTTTTTGGCTAAAAAATTGGGGCCCGTTCGCACTAGAGTTAAAATTTTACATCCTACTCATTATGCAGTTGCATGTGACAATTATCTCTGACGATAGAATCTGTCTAAAACATCTGGACGAAAAATTCACCGAACTTCCTGGGTTTTTTTTAGAAGTCATGCATTGATATATTTAATCAGGTGATAATGAGACAATGTCAAAATTTGACCTTATTTCTAAAAAGGGGCAGATCCAGAATTATGATTTGGGGGAGGGAGGAGGGGCTTAAATCTAGATTTTGGTTCAGACAGGCAAAAAAAACTCCATACAATAACAAGTGTGGCTGTGACTCTAGGCGTCTTTATATATGGCGGCTGTGCATGTGCGTGTATTTACTTTAGTCTACTGTCATTTAAAAAAAAACCCACAAAAATTTTTCGGGTTAATTTTAGGGGGGGAGCTTAAGCCTGTTAAGCCCCCCTTAAATCTGCCTCTGATGAATGTCCAATAAAATCATGAGAATTTAACCTCATCAACAATTGTATGTAAATGGTTTTACTGTTTTCAAAAGTAGTCCGAACGTTTGGTTTTCTTAGCACAAAGGCTATAATAAAATATATATATGCATTCAAAAATAATAAATAAATTATAAGGAAGGACAAATTTTTCCTTCGTAAGTTTTTGATAACTACAGTATGTAAATGTTGAAATATGCCTAGCAAAATTGTTGCATTAGAACAATTACAGCAGTATTACAATTCACAAATGTCTTTAATAACGTTACCACGATGGCTACGATAAAGAATATAGAATGCACAGTGAAATCACCTGTTTGATTGATGGGGCCTATAAATTCGGAATTAAAAGAAAATTGCCGAGATTTTAGCTTGGACATTTACGGGAAATGGACGATGGCTATAGCTAGAGTACAGCTTCATTAGCATAGGATGCCAACTCTCCAAAACTAATAACACTATTACGGAATTCTGCCTCCAGAGAGAACTAATGGAATTGGAAGACGTGTAGCGATAAATCAATTGGACGAAATAACGCGTCAAGACTCAATCACATTTAAGCTGGTCATTTTGAAATGGCGCTGAACGGACATTTTTTGTTTTGATCCAACTGAATCTTAATATGATCAATTTATGATGAATCTAATATGGCTCTTAATTTATTATGAAATTAGTACACTGCTGATGCGTGCTGAGAAATATAATATTATATTGAATCAAGTTTCAAAAAGAGATTGTCAACATTTTCAGAGGTCCCAAGTTGGAAAACCAGAAATCCTGGAGATTTTGTCGGTCAGCGTCCATAACTGTTTGTGGGTGCTATATTGGCATCTAAAAGTGAAATCTCATGAAAAAATGCTTCAATTTTTCTACATGAAAGGCGTTTACTATTATATTTCCTACAATTATTCACAAACGAACCTTGAAAATACCATTTAGTGTTAAAATAAATAAAAAATACTAATTATTTATACATGTTTATATTGCTAATTTATCAAAAATCCTGGAATAATCATGAAAATTTCAAATTCATGGAGAAAATTATGTATTTCCTGGAGCCCGGAAGATGAAGCAAAATTCCTGGAGACTCCAGGCTAATCCTGGAGACTTGGAAGCCCTGCATTTTATTTGGGACTTGGAGTATTCTATGTGACTGCTTCAACAACTGAACCATTGTTTTTGATTGATACATATGGTGCTCAATCATTTATACCATAATCATTGAAGTTTCAATTATAGACTCTAAATTTGACACTTGGAACATTCCATGTGACTGCTTTATTAACCGAACTATTGATTTTGATCCATGCATGTGGTGCTCAATCATTTCTACCATAATCATTTCAATTATAGATTTTATATTTGAGACTTTTACATGTGATTGGGTTAGTGAACCATTGACTTTGATCAACACATGTGGTACTCAATCTTTTATACCATAAAATCCTTTTAGCAATGAAAACATTCGATGAAAATTGGTGAGGCAACCCACATTCAATGTTTTTTTTATTCATTTAAATCTAACAGCACTTAACTCACAAATTATAGGATGGTCAATATATTATGCTTATAAACTAGGACACAAGGCTTAGGCAGTGGCATTGTTTGTTGTGAGAATAATCCTTGAGAGGACTGAACCCTAGTGAGCTTGTGGTAGGCAAGGTGCTCGCCTCATTTGAAATTAACTTTCCTCAAATATTGAGGTTTTTGAAAAACATGCTTTTTAATAAAAAAAAACTCATGATTTAAGCCTGCATTGGTGCTTTTTCACCTCTGGCTATACCCCTGCCCTAAAATCATTTGAGCATAAAATAATGTAACAAATATTATACCACTTAAAACTAAGACTTGAAAAAATTACTGTATAACTGCTATAGACTAGCATTTGAAACATACATTTTTAATACTCGGTCATTTAAATAATTAAATGCATAATAATCAGGGGTGGATCCAGGACTGTGATTCGTAGGGAGAGGGGGCTTAAATCTTTAGTAAATTTTGACAAACACAAAAATAAAGACCATCTGCTTCCACAACAGCCGGTCTGACTGATGCCTCTAGAAGCCCTCTGGGAGAACAGTCATTTTAGCACTGAAGAGGTTATCCAGAATAAATAATAAATAAATAAGAAGCCTAATGGGCACTATGCATCTTTTTTAATTAGTCCTTTTGAACCAAAAAAAAAAAAAATTAATTAAAATTTAATTTAAATCCGCTACTGGTAATACCACTAAAACCTAATCTGCACCATAGAATTGATCAAATCAAAGAGTTTACTATAACATGACAAAGTAATCGTAAACGATTACACCCTCTTGTGTTTGTTAGTGTGTTTGTGTATCAGGCACACAGAATAAACATACTACATACTCTATTCAGGGTCAAGAAAGATTATGTTTGTAATTTTAATGAAAACAGCTAACAGATAGGACCAGCGTATATCAGTAACTGCCAGGCCTGTTTAGTATCTACTGTATTTTTTTGTCACTTAAGAGAGGGCAGTAGACACAAAATCATATAGATTAGAATCCAGAATTCATGTGGTAAGGCGGACCAACACAAAACCTCAGGAGGACTTAAATACGGTTGGTTCTGATATTGTTTGAAAATTTGAAGTAAATCGCCCAATAGTTTTTGAGATATGGATGCAGACAGACATGCAGACAGACAGACAGACAGACAGACATAGCTCGTTGCAATACCTTTCCCTCGCTTTAGTGGGGCAAGGGTAATTACTATACATCCTTGATAAAATACATGTACTCTATCTAAGTATTCTCAGATAGGGACTATAAACCGTAGACCCAGTGTACACAAATGGCTCACATGCACTATAAAAAAACCAGTACATCTTTCAAGACAATAAGGGGGTTACCCCATTGTACTGGTACATACATCCCTGCTGTGAACAACAGAATGTAGTGTTTGTTTTGGGCAGCAAGACATGCCGTGACCTTTAGGGAGTAGAAAGTCATATGAATGGACAACATCTGGTTCACAGTGACTTGAGAGTCTACTAAGGTTTCGAAATGACGACGTGGTGAGATGAGACGGGGAAGTCAGTCAACAATGAAGGCCGTTGTATAGCCTTTCACGTCTCGAATATAAAGCCGTTTCGATTTTACGGGCCGCGATTTTATCTTTTAAATTGATGATCTATCGCCCTACTGTAGTAGGGCGATAGCTTGGAATGTAGCCTAGAGGACTCATAGCTAGCTGGACGGTATGCGAAACACCGATTGCTAAAATTATTATCGTATGCTTATTATTTACAGACTTATGACAACAAAACAATCTTTAACTAGGCCCTAAATGAAATACATAGTCTAAGTTGAATTTAAGACTCAAAACTAGTTTAAAACCTTCTAAATTTCATCCTAATAATGCTCAACGCGGCTGCATACTCGGGGCAACGGCAAATCAGCTGAAGCCTGTCGCACCGTGGAGGGACCGAACGAACAGTAATTGCTTCTGCATGCGCACTATGGCTTCACGCTCTGCTGCACGTCCTACAGTCCCGCGTCATGTGTTTCGAAATGTGGTTACTGTATAAGGTGCTGTACAAATTGAACTTATCACATCATTTGAACTATAAAATCAATGATCCAGAGCTTGAACCATTGCATGTGGTACATCACTTGAACAACAGAATTTCTTAAACTGAAATCCAAAATTGCACCTTCTCTAACATATGAACTATAACATTTTAATACGTATTTTGAATCACCAACATGTTTAAATAACTATTACATTTTTTTTTATGAGCCTGAATACCGTAAATCCATGTATAAGTACTGCGGCTTAAGCAACATTTTTGGAAGATCCATTGCAGCATTAATTTAAAAAAGGCACCTATTAAAAACAATGTAAAATATGGCCCTACATCATCAATTTAAATGATTACACATTTGCCTTTGTCTTCACTGTGATATTTTCACAATTGAAATTTTTAAAATTAATTTATCAAAAAGTTTTATTTCACACAAATGTTCATCTCGGCACCACAATATTCAAAAGGTGCCCTGACAAAATTGATTTTTTTTCTGATTACTATCAGTAACTTTTGAACCTAAAACAGATCGCCAGTTTAATGCACAACTCAGTTACTAACACCAGTTTAACCAACTGAGCTAATAACCAATGCCACTCTCCTCCTGAATAGGGGCAAACCACTCAACAAAACCCCTAAATAAATGTGGCCAAGCCAAGCCAAAGGAAGCATTCGTTAAAAAAATAACTCAGTTAACATGGTAGATAATTGCCCTTTGAAAAAAATAACCCTGTTAACATGGTAGATAATGGTGGTGACAAGGTAGATATAGCTAGTTAACAGGTTTAACCTCGTAATAACTACAATACACCAACCTTGCTACCTATCTATATAATTGCCCATAATCAAGACCCATAAATCTCTCAATTAACACAATATACAAGAGAGCCTGCCGGGGATATGTTCAAAAATGCGCTACAATAGGTAAATACAGTCATAAATAGACCTTCTGACTAATTAGAAGTGACATCATGACAATCAATTAAGTTATTGAACTTAAGGTATCAATAACATCAACAAATATACTACCTAATAACTAGGTAGTTCTCTATGGTTCTTGGTAGATCCTCCTAGTAATTTAACATGGTAGACCCACCTTGTTTGAGGGTGTTATTTTTTCAAAGGGTGTAGTCACAAGGTAGATATAGGTAGTTATCAAGGTTAACTCCATAAAAACTACCAGCCTTGCTACATATCTACTACATAAACATATTGTTGCATTTTTTAAACATGTTTTGCTCATTTATCTAAAAATTTTTAATGTTGTAAAAAAGATGAATGTTTAAAGTGTATGTTTTTGAAATAAAACAAAATTTGAAATAAGAAATTACCATTCTTCTATTTCTGCCTATTGTGGAAAACAAGCTTTGCTACTTATGCCTCCTTTGCAACAAATGATACAAATTTAGAGGTTTATATAACAATAATGTTTGCCTTGAGGAGGAAGCGTCATACAAATTTAACTAAACGTTATATAACAATAAAGTAACACAGTAGGTTAAATGTGTGTTGTAATTTGCCTATTGCCAAAATTAACCCAATAAACTCAATTCATTTAATATAGTTAGCTAGCAGTTAAGCTCTAGGTACACATTTAAATTAAAGAGCAAATTTATCTACTGTTTTTACGTGATAAAGGGAAATTTCCTATAAATAATTTGTGTTGTATGTTTTACCCATAGATTTATTATTAAGGCTAGATGGTGAACTTTACACTGTAGAATTTCAGTCCCATGTAGGCACCTAGCATTTTGATTTCTTCAGCCTTTGCCCCAATCATGTAAGTTAAATAATAATAACTGTTTTACAATTATTGTATTTTAACATTGTTTTGTCATACAAATTATTTACATGTCACACATATTTTATGTTGTCAATGTCTTTAGATTTTGATTTAAAATTTACTTTCGTTTTCCACGGAAGAAATCCCAGTGCAGAGAATTTGTTCCTAAAGGTATCATTTTTATATATTTTACTTTCATTTATTGATAAATTTGAAACTTCTATGAAAGATTGCACGTGCGCAATTTCGACGTAACACAATTTGATTGGTCTGATTCCAGAGTACAGTAGTAGGCGCTTACATGGAACTGCACTTGAAGCTATGTATTTTGTTGAAGTTCACTACCTAGCCGTAAATAATATATCTATGGGCCTACTGTTGAAAACTTTAAATATTTGCCTGTTTGATCTTTTTCAATAAACTACTGAAATTTTGTATCGTAAACTCATAAACTTAAAATTCGCCTTTACTGTAAAGCCTGTTTTCCTGTCGATCGTTAATCCCCAAAACGGCGATTTGAACCAGCGTATTCGATCATTAATTTTGAAAAATGACGATTTTTACAACGACCGACAGGAAAAGGGGTCACTTTCAACGTTAAAAAAAGTTAGACGATTTGGATCGTCAAAGTTAAACCGAGTTCAACTTTGACGATTTGGATCGTTAAATTTGGATGCTCGCAAGGCAACATTGCCCGCGGCAAGAATTTACATGTGTTGGGCCTAGAAATAAATCACACATTTTGTTTATT
>JAOTQE010004471.1:0-11285 GCA_025631205.1 Nesometra sesokonis
AATTTATATATTTCTTCAAAAGAAGCAAGTTATTTTCAAAATCAATTTTTTGTCATTTTTCAGGTGACAATACATCTATAAGATATAAGGCTGGTGTTTAAAATTTCAATAGGTTAAGATTATATAAGTGATAAAATACCAGTTAAAATGTTACGTACGAACTGCATACCTATTATAATAGAATATTGATTCCGGAAGAAATGAGTTGCGGTATCTGGCGAACTCTTGGTACACAGAGCCTCAAACTTGATCGGTTGAAAACATAATTATCGTGTAGGGGATGTGAAGTATCGTTCATTATTGACTTAACGGTTTCATTATTCTTTTCTAAAAATGAATTTTTCTCTTTTATTGAATGTGCAAGCTCACGTGTAACCTAAGGTTTATTGTTGGGATATTAGTTTTCCTTGGCACAATAGAATCAACGCAGAATGTAATACATTCATTAATTGCTCTCATATTTACATTGATATCTTCGTCGTAAAATGCTATCCGTAATTATTAATAACATTAAATTTGGTGCCAAGATGCCCATAATATATTGTTTTCTAGCTGATACATAATGAAAAATTGGTTAAACAATGACAAAAAGAGAGGTTATTAAAATTTGATTCTTTTATTTAAATAACGTTTATAGAAGGTTATTTTCAATGAAGTACAAAAGATGAGGTCAGAATTCCACGTTATGAGAGCTGACATAGCTTATGGTACCGTACAAATCAGCGCTGTAAACTTGAACAGCAAGAGATTTTATGGATGCACAGATTACGAGAAATCGGGCGGATCCATCAATTTGAGCAGCTGTAGTAAATAGTAGCCGCAACGTTAGTCCGCCTTCTTCTATGCATAAATCGTATGCTGCTGTAACGCACAGTAACGTTGATAAACCGCAACTCATTAAAGCGGCAACTAATAACGTCGCTGGTAACGCGTCGATACGTATTGAGGGGATTCGCAAAAGCTCCTGAGTTAGCAACGGGTTTGGCTAAACCTATAGCCACTGCTTTTCAAGCTGCAAGTAAAGAAAGTAATTATGTTTATAATGATGAGGACGATGATGGCTTCAGACTCCAACGGAAGCGAAAACGCAAGTTTTTGAGGGGGACTGGTGGTGCTGATATTGAACTAAAAAGCCGTTCTCCCCCGCCTTACAAGCTGTACTTGGGCAATATGTGTCCTGAAACGCAAAGTGAAGATATTGAGGCGTACCTAAAGAAGACAAAGAAAATGAGTGCTACCGTTACAGCTCTGCCCACTAAACGAGAGGACTACAAATCAATTAAAATTGAGTGTGATTTTGAACATAGTTACTTTAAATTATACCAATATTTGGCCTAGTTTTTCTATTATTCGTAGGTATTTTGAGCCTAAAACAATGGTAGAGAATAATGAATAAGTCAAATATAAATGAGTCAATAAGAGTGGTTTCCTTTAATTGTAAAAATGTTAAAACCAGTGTAGTAGAAATTTTAGATTTATGTGAATATTATGATTTTATTTGTTTACAAGAACATTGGTTAACTTATGAGGAACTACATATTCTTAAGTCGTTACATACAGAGTTTGAATGTTTTGCTGTGTCCGCTATGAATACAGAAGACTCATTAATCATTGGTCGTCCTTTTGGGGGCGTGGCTATACTGTTTAGGAAATCCTAAACTGACTCAGTAAAGTTAGTTGATTTTAATGACAATAGACTTGTTGCCATAGAAATAGGCTATGGTGTAATTAAGACCCTACTAGTCAATGTGTATCTTCCTTATGAAAATGACGACAATTTTGCTACTTATATGCAATATTTAGGTAAAATAAATGACATTGATAACTTCAGTAGTGATAAAGTTATTGTTGTTGGCGATTTTAATGGTGACCCCAATAAAAGGTTTGGTAAAGAATTGCAAAATATGTGTTCAGAATACCAACTTCATCTGTCCGATAATTGAATTGCTTGGTCCTGATTCTGGGGCTTTTACATTTTATAGTGATGCCCATGGAACCACGAGTTGGCTTGATCACATGATTGCTACTCATGGTTCTCATTCGCTTATTTTCGATGTTAAAGTTCTGTATAATTATCTTAGTTCCGATCATTTTCCTCTTTCTTTTTGTTATAAGACTGACGTTACCAATCACAATCCTGGTGATATTAACTGTCACGATGGAGGAAGGTCATCGGTTAAATGAGATAAAGTTAATAAAGACGATTTATCTATGTATCACCTCATTACGGATGTTCTTCTTGAGAATATTGATAGTGATTTAGTGCCATTAATCAATTTTATGATTCTGTTATACACTGTCTTCAACGTTGTTCTGATTTCTGTTTTAAATCTAACAGTTCGGGTGCGTTTAATACTGTACCTGGCTGCAATCAGAACGTGGCAGTGTCCCACAAAACTGCCAGGGAAGCATTTCATACTTGGCGGGTTAATGGCAAGCCCAGATATGGTCCAATATATGACGAAATGCAGCACACACGAGCTAGTTTTAAACGTAATCTAAAATATGTAGGTCCAATAAAGAACGACATAAAGCTGATGCAATGGCGTCTTGTTTTAGCAATAACGATTTTAATCAGTTTTGGCATGATGTTAAATCCAGTAGGAAGCCATGTTGTAAATCTGATGTAATTGGTGACGCCAAAGGTAACGAGGATATATGTAATTTTTGGTGCGACTATTTTAAAAAGCTTTTTAACTGTATAGATAACCCTGAACATAAGACTTATGTTAATGAATTTGTACAGAGTTCTTTTGATGCTGCAAATATAACGCACGTTACAGCTGCAACAATTAAAGAGTGCGTTGACAAACTACCATTAGGAAAAGCAGGAGGATACACTAGACTTACTGGTGAACACTTTAAGTTTGCCTCTGATAGGTTATTTGTTATTTTTGAGTTTATGTTTTAATTCTATGTTAAAACATGGATATGTTCCTGATAAAATGTCTAAGGTCATACTTGTACCTATAGTTAAATCTAGGGTTGGTGATATTACTGACAGTAATAATTATAGGCCCATTGCTCTTGCGAGTGTCACCTCTAAATTGTTAGAAATGATTCTTATTAATATTTCTGGGTGCAGCCTCCTTAACACAGATGACAGGCAATTTGCGTTTAAGGCTGGATACTCTACTGATTTATGTGTATTCTCACATTGATAGGTATTTACGCAGTGGTAGCCCTGTTTACTGTTGCTTTTTAAATGCATCTAAGGCATTTGATAGAGTGAACCACTGGACTCTTTTTTAAAAGCTCATTGATAGGAATGTCTCCTGCGTAGTAGTAAAAATTTTAAAATCATGGTACCAAACGCAACAATTTGCCGTGAGGTGGGGTGACAACATTTCAAATTTCTTCTTCGTTAAAAATGGAGTTAGACAGGGAGGAGTTATGTCGCCGAATTTATATAATATTTATATTGATAATTTAAATTTAGAACTTAAGAAATCAAGGTTCGGTTGTGAAATTAATAACATAAAAGTTAACTGCCTGAGCTATGCTGATGACATGGTTATAATGTCTCCATCTTCTAGTGGTCTACAACGTCTGATAAACATTTGTGAAGTTTATGCCAAAACTCATGACATTTTGTACAATGTTAAGAATTCTAAATGTATGATGATGTGTCCACGTATTCGTAAACTCATTGGTACTCCCATGACACTTCTCAATGAAGTTCCACTTGAATACATCAATGAGATTTATTACTTAGGGCATGTAATTAGTTCTGACTCGTAGCGTTTTTTTTTTAAAGAACTATAAGAGCTCTGGATCTTTGTTTGTCAATATGTAGGACATAGACATGTATGTTTGTACGGTGCATATATTTATAGGCGTATACGCTGGTATACCATACATGTATACCACTAACAACCTCATGTAAAGTATTTAGAGAACTTGCATTGTGTACTATGTATTTTTCTACAGGTGTGCATCTTATATGTAATGTTATTACGGTTTTTGAATAAATGTGATGAGAAAAAAAAAGTTCTGACTCGTAGCGATGCTCCTGACATAAAACCTCAATACAGGGCACTTTGTATTAGAGCAAACAGTCTATCCAGAACGTTTGGTGAATGCTCAGATAATGTTAAGTGTTTTTTATTTAAGATGTTTTGTATGAACATGTACTGCTGTACTCTATGGTGTAATTATACTCAAGCCACCATAAAGTCTTTACAAGTTTGTTACAACAATGGTTTACGATTACTGCTTCATAAGCCTAGACACTGTAGTGCAAGCATGATGTTTGTAGAAAATAGTGTTCCGTCTTTTTATGAATTTATTAGATCTTCTATTTGTAGTTTCATTAAAAGAATAACTAACAGTAGCAACTCTGTTATAAGCAACACTAGGCAATACGCTCTACCGTCTTCTTTACTAAACAGAAGTGGTTTGAGCTTACCCACCAGTAAGGTCTACACATTTTTTGTGCTTCTTGTCTAGAAGCCTGGCCGTATCTAGATAGGTTTCGTAGTGTGGATGTTTCTAATACTACACAGTACTTTTTTCCCATTTTTTTCTAATATATGAATTGAATATGTATGCTTTTTGTAGATTATTGTATGGAATCTATTTCTGAAATAAAATACTGAATGAAATGAATGAATGAATTGTTAAATCCTCTACACTGTTTAAAACCAAAATTTATTACTTCATTATACAAAATTATACAAGGACATACGAGGCTAGTCATGGCAAAACCACCAAGTTGTCGCACAGAAAGTTGAAAAATGCGCAAATAAGCAGGAAGGAAATTCAAAGAAATACAATAAAGGAAATTTTTGTATATTTCGTCCAATAACTTCAGTTATAGTTCTCCGATTTTGATAATTGACCCTTCATTTTAAAGAATATGAGACATGACATGTGACATGGCAAAACCACCATGTTGTCGCAAAATTGGAAAATGGACTTCATATTGTAGCCACAAAAGTCGGACATCTATAACCAAATTTATTGAACAAAATAGACAAAAATACTTTGTATTTATTTATATTTCATTTTGTTATTTGCTTATTTCTCAATAACTTCTTCTGTGATATTTGGTAGTTTTGACATGCCTTGCCCATATCTGATATAAACCTCATAACAATCGGATAATTAATTACGTCATAAAAGATCAAATGTCACATTAAAAAGAAAAAAAACATTTTGCAAATAAATTTATTTTAGTTGAGTATCATTGAAAAGAGTATTGTTCATAACAATCTGATCAATAACTCTCTCATTAAAATACAAAAAAGTTTACATTTCCAAGAAAAGATTTCAATGTTAATTTAAGTGCATTTATTCTAGTGTCATTAAAATTTCAAAAGTTCATATTTTCTAGAAAATATAGCAATTTTGAGTTTTAGGGTAGGGTAACATAAATGGTCATAAATATATCGTGTAATAATTTTAATTGTCTATATATTTTAAAGCTCATAACAATCGAATCATTAAGTTTCATAAAAGGTCAAAGTTCACTTTGTCAAGAATGAATTATATTTTTGATACTAATTTTAGATTGTAAAAAACAATTTTAGATTGTAAAAATATACTGAAAACCGTTTTCAGTGGCGGCCATTTTAAATTTATGCCAATAATGCACTGTTCGATTCCCTCCGATTTTGGTAAACTTTTAATGTTGTTTCATTCAATTCAAAACTAAATGTAAGTTAAATGGTCTTTGTTGCTATTTGGTTTTGGTCAGTTCGTATTTTGACTAAACTAAAACCAGGATAAATGGAATTGGTCACACAGAACTGCGCTTATGGCTTTTTATGTTTTCTCTACTGCCAAACAGAATTTTTTATATCTTTTGCGAAATATATGACCTTCGACATTTATGACGTGATTAATGACCTAATAGAAACAATATTAAATTGTAGGCAATCAAATAATATTTCAAAAGATATAAGAGACAAAGGAACTAATCACAAACAACGGCACCTATGATTATTTTACTTCTTTCTTAGAAAGTGAAATTTTTATATTTGTTGATAGTAAAAATTGCCCGTAGTTTGACACTGGATATCTTCAAAACCCTCTTGTTCCAGATTCTAAATGTACACACGCAAATAATATCATGTTCTAAGTATATAGACCAATTTTCTACTTCATCCCTTAGAAATTCTTTTCATGAAAAGTTATATTCAAGATTTCTGTGACACTCTTTTCTTTTCTGTCGAACTCTTTCTTCATACTTGAATTCTTTGTTCATTTGTATGATTTTAATTTCTGCTCTTTTGTCATATTTCTTACAGAAATCAGATATACCCCAATGCTCCTCACAACCTGTTCCTGATTTCAATGCAAATATTCTTCTGGAAACAAAGGCATGCCTCTTCCATATACTAAAACTATATATATACTATAAACTATATTCAAACACGGACAATAAAATAATTATAAGAATTTTGCCAGAGTCAACGGAATTAATCGCTTGTAGAGTATACCCCAAAAGCTCAAATAGTATTTGACCTTTGTGAGGTAATTAATGCCCTGAACTTAATATTACAAAATAAATATAACATAATACTTAGAATTGTACGAAATCACGTTTGGTCACACATAACTGCGTTTGCTCTATTTCTTTACTCCATGGTTTATGGTATGGCTACATTAATACCATTACAAATGTGACTTTTAACCTTGAATGGTGTCCTTAACTATATTGTTATTTTTCAAACATTGATATATTATATCAGATAGAAAATTTATATTCTTGACATTTTTAAACCAAATTCAAATACGTATGTTTAATAGTTACATAGTTTTAAAGTTTGGGTGCAACATATGTCAAAGGTCAAAAACCTCAGTTACGGTCATTTGTCACAAAATGTATACTTATATAAGAAATAAACAGTTATATTCTGAGCATTTTGAGACTAAACTATGTATGACTACTGTAATACTAAATTTCCAATATGAAGTTAGGTAGTTGTAATGTAATACGTGTCAAAAGTAATTAACCTCATTTCCGATCATATAAATAAACCAAAATTAATCATCTTATGACCAATGGCTGCCGAGATATCAAGATTTTATTCGAATTTTGGTTGTTACCATTGTTATAAGTGGTTAATTTTATTAAACGTTTAATATGCTGTTTTTCAATCAAATGTTACCAAAACCACTCAAAACTTTTTCTTGCCATTTTTGGTGGTCAAATGCTAGATTGACTCTTGACACCAAAGTGATGATTATTGAAGAATTAAAGTGACAAAAAATACAAAACGACGTGATTATTACACACATTTTCTTGCATATACTTTCAGCTTCTAATCGCCTATATGTTGTAATTGTCTCTTTATATAAATAATCCGTTTTAGTTAATTTTAAACACTGTTTCTTAAATTCCATCTTAAATTTTATTTAGCTTAATTATTTTATTGAATTTTAAAACAATATAAGCTTAATTCTCTATTAAAAAAATGTCTCAATGCAATTTAAATATTTTAACACCATTTATGCCTTAAACCTGTTTTAATTTGATCCACTTTTTTTAGCATTCTTAACGATTTTATTCTTTATTCATTTTCAAATAATGAACTATGCTTGTTACCTCCATGTTGAACTTGCGACCATATAGTAGATCAGTGATAGAATGTTTTATTATTTTTATTTAACATTTTACTTCTATTGAATAAGTAAACAGAATAAATATATCATACTATAATTTGAGCAATGTTTGTCTGTTTGTCTGTCTGTCTGTTTTTTCCTCTACTCCTGCCAGTTCCTTCGTCCGATCTCCATCAAACTTGGTGGATACAGGTTCACTGCAGAATTGACCTTGTTTTTCGCTACCCCTTGGTTAGTGGAGTGTGTTAGGGCCAAATATAGGCTGTTTGATTCAAATTCTTCCAAAATCACCAAATTTTGTATATAGGTTGCCCACACCATACCATTTGAATTTCTGCCGGGCGCCAAGAAAATTGACCCAAGGGGTCACGTAATTTGCATAATAAAAAACCGGCCATTTTATAATTAAAATGCTATATCTTCAAAACCACTAATCATAAAGAGATAAAATTGGTGTCAAATTGTTCAGAAGATATATATTCATATTAGCTCTAATGAAACATTTTTTTTCGAAAAACGACCGGAAACTATACTTTTGACCTAAATTTAGATACATTACCATAACTCGATAATGAATCGTCGTAGAACTTTGGTTTTTGTGCCAAAATATTCAGAACATATAATTTAATTTGCTATTTGCCTTAATGGAATATTTTGTCCGAAGTTGACCGGAAAAGCCTCTATTGACCCTTGAACTATATTTCCCATACAAATGCATAAATCGGATTAATTCTTCAATGAAAGGATCATATCTTCCAGGCATATTTTGTTTTAAATTCTTCCAAAAGCAACAAATTTTGTATATAGGTCACCCACCCTATACAATTTTGATTTTTGACGGGCGCCGAGAAAATTAACCCCCAGCGGTCACATAATTTGCATAATAAAAATGGTGGCCATTTTCTAATCAAAATGTCATATCGTCAAAACCACTGATCATAAAGTGATGAAATTGGTGTCAAATTGTTCAGAAGATACATATTTATATTAGCTCTAATGAAACATTAAATTTTGTTCAAAAAACGACCGGAAACTATACTTTTGACCTTTGACCTAAATGTAGATGCATTGCCATAACTCGGTAAACGAGTCATTGTAGAGCTTGTTTTTGCGCCAAAATATTCAGAACGTATATTTTGCTCTTCGCCTTAATGGATTATTTTGTCCGAAGTTGACCGGAAAAGCCTTTATTGACCCTTGACCTATATTTTCCATACAGATGCATAAATCGGCTTGATTCTTTGATGAAAGCATCATATCTTCTAAACTACTGTTCATAAAAATATAAAATTTGTGTCAACTTGTCCTAAAAATACATGTTCATATTTGATCTAATGAAACATTTTTATGAAAAAAGGACCACAAATACTACTTTTGAAATCTGACCTCAATTAAAAGGCATTATTTAAACTCGTATGAGTCATTATAGGTTTTTGCTTTTTTTCTCTTCTTAGCATAACTCCAAAATATAGATAGTTGTCTTGCCATTAAACAAATCATCGGAGGATCTCCAGAGACAGAAGAATCCTTAATTTTGTTGACTATGTGACAAAGGATATCAGCTACTACTAGCTACCTTTCAGATCTGGTTACCGATAAGAATTATTTGCAACATAATGTAAAATCAGGGATGAGCCCGCATGAATAGAAATGTATAAATGGATATCAAATTTATATTGTCAACTTTGCTAAATCGTATAAAAATTAAATGACAAACATACAAAATTCTTTATAACTATTGTGCACCCCTAAAATGATGTAGCCAGTATTTAAGTTTAGATTTTAATTGAATGTTGAGTGGATAGTCCACACTCACCTCAGCTCCACCACGGATACGGCTAAGATGTGTACACTATTGCAAACCAGTTTAGATGTCTGGGGAAACAGAAAATGTTCCTCGTAATGAAAATTCATTATCATTAGGTAAAGTTAGGATGGGGACATTAGTTAAGTCCCAGCAGAAATTAGGCAGAGAGATGAGAAAATGTTGATGTTCTGCGAAGTCATGATTCTCACACGTACTAGAACATACATTTGGCAGTTACGGTCCTTACTTGAAAAAGAATGCATCAGTGAACTATATAGTTTCTCCATGTAGATCAGAAATATCATCAGTTTGTTGATCAATGCCCTCACACAGCTAGTAATGTTGAGACGTCTTCCAACCGAGTTTCATATGAAACCTGAAATGAATGGCATTGGAGAAGATTGATCCTTGGAAAAATAGTATTTTCCAGCAAAATTCTCGACAGTAAACAAGGAGTTGAGGTCCTCACTTGGAGTCAGTACTGAAGTTGTACAGATCTCCCTTTATGATCAGAAATAAGAAAAGATCATTAGTGAACCAAGATATCTATACAGTTATTCTCAAACTTCATCAACAAAAATAGACCTCTTAGATGCGTTATCGTAAATATTTAAATAAATGCTTTGCTAGTCAACTACAGACAAATTAAACTGAATAGGAAAATACATATTCTAAACATTCTGGAGCAAGAATTAATGATCTAGGATGATATCGAGTTATTCATTAATTCATATCTGGTTTATTCAAACAAAAATAATGGCATGGCAGAAAAAAACTGAATTGAGCCAAATTTACATTAAAATGTACACAGTAAAAAAGTTAAAAATCTATACAATACAACATTAAAATACTATATTACAAGACAGTTATGATACCGGTAATACCTTTAAATGAGGTCAAAGGTCAAAAGTAGCATTTCTGGTCCTTTTTCATAAAATGTTTCATTGGATTGATTATAAACAAATTTGCAATACAGATATTATAATTTTAAAAACAGTAGTTTGAAAGATATGATGCTTTCATTGAAGAATTAAGCCGATTAATACATTTGTATGAGAATATAGGTCAAGGGCCAATAGTGGCTTTTCCGGTCAACTTCAGACAAAAAATTCCATTAAGGCGAATAGCAAATTATATGGTCTGAATATTTTGGCGCAAAAACTAAAGCTCTACGACAATTCGTTATCGAGTTATGGTAATGTATCTAAATTTAGGTCAAAGGTCAAAAGTATAGTTTCCGGTAGTTTTTCAAAAAGTTTCATTAGAGCTAATATGAATATGTATTTTCGGAACAATTTGACACTAATTTCATCTCCTTATGATCAGTGATTTTGACGATATGATATTTTAATTAGAAAATGGTCACCATTTTTATTATGCAAATTATGTGAACCCTGGGGGTCAATTTCCTCGGCGCCCGCCAAAAATCAAAATTGTATGGCGTGGGTGAACTATATACAAAATTTGGTGCTTTTAGAAGAAATTAAAACAAAATATTCCTGGAAGGTATGATGCTTTCATTGAAGAATTAAGCCGAATTATGCATTTTTATGGAAAATATAGGTCAAGGGTCAATAGAGGCTTTTGATTTACCTTGATTTACCTTGATCTTGAAGCTAAATCATAATGATTATTTGCCCCTCTACACAGTCAATCTCGAACATAAGGCTGAAACTTCTTGTGGTTATTTTTCAAGTGTTCATGAAGATTTGACTTGAAATGATTAACAGTTTGCGACTCTACTACTATTCTTGGTAAATTATTCCAATCATTAATCACTCTTGTATTAAAGTTATTCATGCCCCATCTTGTTTTAACCCGTGGCTTTATTAATTTAAAAGGATGGCCCCTAGTAAAAGTAACCTCTGACAGCTTAAAAAAGATATCAAAATTTAATTTATCAAATCCT
>JAOTQE010004482.1:0-11285 GCA_025631205.1 Nesometra sesokonis
TATGAAACCAAAAAATATATTTTTTTGCATAATTTTGGGACGCTAAAAGTGCACCAGAGAGCATCTGTAGAGAAAAATTTTCCCAGGCCCTGCTGGCCCTTGACCCACGCCTATTGTTTTCATTTTCCTTTTAAAACAATGTACCTAGGCTTGTCAAACTTGGCATTGGCCCCCTCTTTCTAGCTCTGCTGGGTCCACCCCTGTGAAAAATAACTTCAGCTTTCAGCTGAACCTCCTATTTAAAGTGTCTGCTTACGGGAGGTGTCCACTTATATGAATTTTGTAAAATAAAAAACGTATTAGTTTCTCAAATTTTTACAAATCACATTCTGTATTTTATTAAATATAATTTATCAATTTGTAAGATCACTTGGTTCAGTAAAATGATTTTCACTCATTACAGTTTAGAATTTGTACAGAAATTTGTATTTGATACATGTACAAAAATTACAAAATGTTTCTGTTTATGGGAGGTAAATTAACAACAAAAAATCTAAATGTTAAGTCCAAAGTGTTCACGGCTATCCGCTTACAAGAGGTACAGAATGTACTTATTAGAAAAACAAACAGGTTTTCGAATGAATTTCTGTCATTAGAGGTGACCACTTACGAGAGGTGACCATTCTGGGAGGTTCAACCGTAGAAATAATTCAACTCAAGCAAAATCAGCTTAATCAAGTTTACCTGAAACTGTAGGTGCAAACATTTTAGAAAAGGCAACTCAAGATGCTCTAAAATAGCACTTTTATACATAAAAAAGCTTCTTTAAAGTTGCAAATTTAATACATTTGAGGAATAATTATCATCAAATTTAAAGGAAAAATGCATGAATATTTTAGAATAGGCATCTTTTGTAATGTTCAGTTTTACTTAAGCTTAGTGAGAATTTGGGCTCATAAGGAGACTGAGAAATCCTGTTTAATTCTTGACATTTCTTAAAAGTGTTGAATGATTATTAAAATGTATAAAAATTGAGAAAAGAAATATAAAAAACTCCTTCAGAAAAATCTAAGTTAATGTTTTACAGCATTTCTGTAGTTTCCTGTGCCACACCTTGGCTTACGTCTCATGTTTCTGCTGACGACCAGTATTCCCGAAAACATGTCCAAATTTTGGTAATGAACATTTTCAAGTATCCATGAAATAATAATGATATTTAATATTGCAAATTTAATACATTTGAGGAATAATTATCATCAAATTTAGAGGAAAAATGCATGAATATTTTAGAATAGGCATCTTTTGTAATGTTCAGTTTTACTTAAGCTTAGTGAGAATTTGGGCTCATAAGGAGACTGAGAAATCCTGTTTAATTCTTGACATTTCTTAAAAGTGTTGAATGATTATTAAAATGTATAAAAATTGAGAAAAGAAATATAAAAAACTCCTTCAGAAAAATCTAAGTTAATGTTTTACAGCATTTCTGTAGTTTCCTGTGCCACACCTTGGCTTACGTCTCATGTTTCTGCTGACGACCAGTATTCCCGAAAACATGTCCAAATTTTGGTAATGAACATTTTCAAGTATCCATGAAATAATAAAAAAACAATAACAATAACTAGTAGAGTATTGAATCCTAAACTAATAAAGAATGGTAGTTTGTATGCAGTAGAGGCTTCACTGTTCGTTCCTGTGTTTGATTTTTCTTTTTTGGTTGTAATTTGTTCAGTAGTTGTCATTTGGTTAGTGTCTGTTTGGTACTCGGGTAAAATCTTTAAATTCACTGGATTCAGACATCTGTGTATCCCAATTCGGCAATCTATTTGTATATCTCCAACAAATTTTGCATCTGCAACAAATTTTCCTGCTACCCATCGATAAGTATCATTAGAATCGTGAAATTTCATTTCAATTAATTCTGTACTATCATTTGCAGTTACAATTTGTAACTCAATATCATAACCAGGTAACTTATCATCAGTCAAGCATTTCACTTCAACAGTCTCACCTTCTGTATAGTCTGTTTTTGAAACCTCAATGTGTATTTCTCTGACTGTCAGCCATGCTTCTTCCGATGTCTCTCCATTTATACTGCATTGGTACTTTCCTCTATCTGTAAGTTCTACGTGGTTAATCTGGATGCTGTATGCATAATGTTTGTTGAAATCTATAATATAGTGTCTGTTATTTAAAGGTAAAACAGTAGAGTTTTTCAGCCATTGTTTAGCAGTAACATATGCTTTAACATCAACAGTACATGTTAAAGTAACACTATCACCTTCATAGACTGTTCTATTAGAAGGATGTGATAAAAAAACACTTCCACTGACTGATTGAATAAACCAAAGTATGTAGATAATACCTGAAATGGTGTACATTCTTGACATAGTGATGCTATTGTACTTTCTATATAGCTTCTTACACGACCCTAGAGTGCTGATTGAATCCTCTTGTCCTTGTTACTGTCCTTTTTGAAAAATAAGTTTTTTCTTAAGATGACTTTTTAGTACAGTAGTAACGTAATTAGTAATATTGCATTTGACCCACCTGCAACAGTTATATTTATCATTGTACTTTAGCCCAGGTTGAATTGGTAATGAAATAGTAGTCTGAAAGGAAGCCAATTTGCATTGTCTGTGCCTATGAATAAAACTGTTTAGATCAATATATTGCTTGGTTACCATTCAAAATTTACAATGTTCCTATGACATAAAATTATTATTCAAAGCAGATCATTGAGCTTATTATTTTTTTATGGTTTTGGTTGAGGGATTTTAGCAGGCCTAGTTGCATAATGTTTGCAACTAGAGACATTTTCACACAGTAGGTTATACAAATATATACTGAGATGAATAGCTCTGGTTAAAACTATGGGTCCCAAAGTGACTGCAAAGTACTATTTGCCAAGAAAATAGCATTATATTAGATGGATTTGATATAAAAACACCTGCCCTGACTGTTTCAGTTAAACAAAGTATGTAGATAATACCTGTAATGGTATGCATTCTTGACATAGTTATATACTATTTGTATAGCTTCTTTAAACGACCCTGATTGAATCCTCTTGTTCTTGTTACTGTCTGTTTACTATTTCTTAAGATGACTTTTTAGTACATTTCCCTACGTAACTGAAATATTGCGTTTGACCCACCCGCAACAGTTCTGTATTTATCATTGTACTTTAGGCCAGGTTGAATTGGTAAAATAGTAGTCTGGAAGAAAGCCAATTTGAATTGTCTGTGCCTATGATTAATACTGTTTAGATCAATATATTGCTTGGTTACCATTCAAAATTTACAATGTTCCTGTTGACACAAAATTATTATTCAAAGCAGATCATTGACCTTTGACTATTGCCAAGAAAATAGCATTATATAAAGATGAAAAATAAACTGAAACTGAATCTAAGTTGATGGTCTGGATTCAAGTCACTAATGTTAATTTTAAATCTAATGACCTCACACGACTTTTTATGCCAAGATCAAATAAACGAGTGGGGGATAACGTCTTTGCAGTTTCAGCTCCGCGTATTTGAAATGTAATCCCTGTTTTTTTGCAAGAGGCGGAGTCAGTACCTATTTTTCCTCTGAAGACTTTTCTGTTCAATGCATATATATTGTGTGTGTGTATATTATTGTCAGTATTAATTCTTGTTCACATGAACAATATTATAAAGGTAATTGTGAGGTGATGTGTTCTCTGTAGAGCTCCCTATAAATACTGTAGATCACTTTATGTTCGCGCGCCATTAATTTTCGCAAATTTCGCAATGACTTGATGATCGCGAAAATTAAAGGCCGCAAAAATCTCAAAGAAAAATTTGAATTCACCATGTGTAGGCCGAGATCACACGCGAAGGCCGACATTGGCATAGCCTGGGGAGATCGTCTAAAAATTGGTTTATTTTGTAAAATAATAATTTTGGCACTATTCCAAGATTGTAAATGTAACTATCATGATAATTTGGGTTTCAAAATCACCAAAATCATAGTGTGAACGCAAAGTTCGAAACATTCCCACAAAGTGGAGGCTGCCATTTTATTGTAAGCTAGGTGGCGCTATACACTTCTGGGTCGAATTCTTCTCAGTAATCACATATTCATTATAAATTGAAAAATAATTTGCAAGATAAATTACCAATGAGAATAATTTTTGAAACGGCATTTCTCATCAATAGTCAATAAAACAATCGTAGCCTGATAGAGGGCAGTAATTCTAGATGGCAATGGGCGAATAGAATCATGAAAATTGAAAAAAATGGCTAGGCCTAGGCGCCAGAGTTGGCTTGCGCGCGATGCTAGGCCAGGTACTGTAGCCTTGAGGTAGGTGAATCGGGGGCCTATTAAGCATTGTTTATTACAGACAAGCACTCTAGTTTTAAAACTAACATTATGGTCCTCAACTAAAAATTAGTTTCTTAACAAACAACTGATTTATGTCCAATGTAATACCAGGTAAAAATTGTTCTTTGAAAATGTCCCATCGTGAAAATAAAAGTCAAAATAAAAGTGAAATGTTAAAAATCGTAAAATCGTGAACATTTATGGCCGCGAAAATAAAGGGATCTACAGTACTCTGTCCTGTAATAATATAATAATTCTAATACTTAAGGATGCAGTAGGTTTTTTCTTTTGCCCAAAAATCAATTATAAAAATAATCCTAAATTTATAGGATTACATGACACTTTGTAAAATATTTGTTCCTCATTGGTTTTTTCAGGGCAGTTGAATGACAAACCTTCAGTATTTGGTTTGTTCATTCTACTATGCATTATTTTACAATAGTAAACAGTGTCACACTATACTATACAATGCTTCACAGCGTACTGCTGCATCTTACGAGTCTTTGTATTTTAAAGTTTAGTCACACCTGAATGAGTTATTGTTGATAAAATACTAGGGCAATAGCTTATCAGATTATAGTATTGATCAGTATCATATCAGTTTGATTTAGAGTTCATTTCAAATGCAATAGTCAAATACTGGCCATAAATTTCAGATTTATTCAGGATATATTTCTTGTGTGTGAACAATACCTCAGCCTTAAGAAGGGTATATCTCTTGCCTAGAACCTAAGGTGGATTTGTTCCAACTACAGTATTACGTATATTAAGTAAAGGAGTTGTAGACCTGGATAAGATTAAGCTACCACAGTATACACACCATATTCAGCTGGTCGTGTTTTAAGACTACAGTTGAGAACATCGAATAAGTTCTTGTGTGTGAAGCATTATTAGGCGGAATATTTTGTTGGTATGAACCTCCATTGAGTATGTTGGTATGTTTCAAGGAATATTATCCAGACCTATCAAGGAATTAATCAGGATAGGCCAATGTTTACACACAGCATCCATCAGGACTTTAATTCCGGATACATTTTAAGCAGAAGAGAAGTAGCAAAACTTTGTGTGTGAAATATAAAACCAAAAACTTAAGAACACTGTCTTGTATGTGAAACTATCCATTGTGGAGGACTTTTTGGAGGACCTGTAGATCAAGGAATTATTCCAGATAGACTCACCACAGTTACCCATCAAGTCTTTTGTAGGCAGCAATATAGATATTAATAAATAGGTTGTTTTATTTTGTGTTTGAACAAAAAATTATTAAACTATGTGTTGAATGCCCACTGAAAAACTACTGTATCTATCAGGCATCAGCTAAGCCACACAGTATAATCGCATAGGGCAGCAATTCAATGTTTTATCAGTAGTTAATTGCAGATTTACTGTATGCTTCGTGATATGTTAGTGCATGCATAAGCTTGGCCTACAGAACTATGAACTATTCTACAAATTATATTGGCAACCGTGATGGCGATGATAGTGTTTTCTACAGAGGAAGTTTCATGCCTGTTGGGTAATTATTAACATTCTTTTCATCATCATCATCATCATCATCATCATCATCATCATCATCATATAAAAAAAACATCAAGATACATTACAAAAACATTCAAATGCTGAATTGAGAAACTGTATATGTATACATTATAAAATTCCTATGTACATAATACTAAAACATTAAAAAGAAAGTCATAAAAATAGATATAAATAAAATATTCTGCAACCGACTTTGTTTCGGATACGCCGGTCTTCTTAAAACAAAGGCTTGTCCTGGAGTGACAGCCATGGTCTCACTACTGCTTGTTCAAGTTTCTGGTCATGGGAATGGACTTTGGAAAAATTGTGTTTTAGTACAATTATAAACTTTGTATGTTTTTTTAGATCATAGTGACATAAAATGAATAGAGTCATTTATGGAACCAGTTTTGAAACCGTTCATTGTTGCAACTTTTTTTGCAAATGCTGTACATAGTGATACTCTGCTGTCCGCCTCTCTCTCCAGCCCAAGCGATTTGAGTCCATCATCATCATCATCATCATCATCATCATCATCATCATCATCATCATCTCATCATCATCATCATCATCATCATCATCTCATCATCATCACCACCACCACCACCACCACCACCATCATCATCATCATCATCAGCCTGTTTCATCCCACTGCTGGGTTAAAGACTCCCAAATCTCACCATTAAATCTACTAATAGTTTTGCCTGTCTTGTGAGATCATCCCTCAATCTTGTTCTTGGTCGTCCTCTTTTTCTTTTACCGTACAGTAGTTGCCATTCTGTGTTTAGTCGGCTTCATCTTTCATCTTTCTTTCTTGCTAGATGTCCAGTCCATTTCCATTTAATTGTCTTTACGACAATTATATCTTTTTACTTTAGTTTGTTCTCTAATTCATTTCTTTTTCTGTATCTTCTGGTGTAACCTAACATCATTCTTTTCATGCTTCTTTGTGTAGTTTGAAGTTTTGCTCCATGTCATTAGTTAATGTCCAGGTTTCACTACCATATGTCGTTGCTGGTAATATACATTGAATAGTACTTTTTCAGGCATATTGAATAATTGACTGTACCTGAACTATGCCAGGATTCAGGGTTTTTCTTTGGTGTTGCCAGTTCCTATGTATGGCCTATATTTTTGGTGACCAGGATCACTAACTACATTGCCAATCAAATGATAAGTGTTAGATCGTTTTTTTGGCTGCCGACCTAATTGGCACAAGCACCTAGAACTATGAAACGCCAGAAGCTCTGTTCAATTTTAACTCAATTTCAATAATTATTTGCATGTTACGTCATTTTTAATGATGAATGTAAAAATGTAATCATGTTGTTAGCGAATGAATGAACGACATGCCTTGCTTTTATACGATCATAAATTTATCCAAAATCTGATGAAAAAAAATATAAATATTCTGACAAGCTACAGTGTAAGGTTGAGAATGAACATAGCCTGAAAAAGAATCCTCATTAATGAAATTTTGGAATTACAAAAAAATTAAAAATAAAAAAATATAATAAGTCTATGAATTTGTCGGATCCAGAACTTAACTGCGAATTAGAGTACTGTTCCTGCATGAATGAGTCAAACATAAATCAGCCCAATACCCATTTTACACTGCTAATACAAATTGCGGGATCGTCCCTCAATTGAGCGTTGCAGGACATACAATTGCGGGGCCGATTTGTAGTGTAAACGGTGTAAAAATTTGATTGCGGGGTGAATCGTCTCGCAACAGTCCCGGGACAGCGAAGCGGAATGCATTCAACTTTGATCCTTTGCATGATGCTCCCTGGACGAACCCGGATTAACAGTGTAAACGGTTACAATTTCAAGTTCCAGAATGGTTTTACATCATCATTCATTGGGGTAATAAATTTACCCGAAAGTAGGTTTGATAGAACAAATTGTATATTTGTAAATCACTGTTCCAATAAATATTAATAATATTAGAATATTTTATTTATTTTTTTTTAGAAATTTTGTTTAAGTTTTGAAAATAAAAGCAGATGATAAAGGGGAAATCCCTTAACTACGTCTTGGAGGCGCTGTTAAAATTACTTGTAAACAATCGTAAACCGGATCATTAGCAGTGTAAACTAACTCAGGTATAGTAAAGTGGATTCGTCCCGCAACGTCTGGTCTGGTGTAAAAGGAAACTCATTCTACAATCATTGCAGAAATGTCCCAGGATTGTATTTTGTTTGGCAGTGTAAAAGGGGTATTAGAGAAGGATTAGATTTGTGTGTGTTTATTTATTGGGCCTAAGTTAGACGCCGTAAATTGACTGTGCATGCACATTTGTTTTAACATATGATCCGTATTCTTTTTAATGTGATTTAATCAGGTTTTACAGACTTTTCTTGGTATTTTTTTTTCTCTCAATTTCCCTTCTTTTTTAAGTTTATGGTACCAAAACACTGTTTCTTATCACTGATGCCTCTTGTTCGTATCTGCCTAGAGATGCACTGCAAAAAATTAATAACAAAAAAACTATCAATCTATGGGCTGTATGGTATTGGACCACAACTAGACCCCAGGAATCCAACTCACTTGCTCTGACCTGTACATGGTAAAATTCCTGCGACAACTGTAAAGCCAAAAACCATGAATTGGTCAAAAAGTACTCAGTATTCATTTGGAAACCAAAGATGGCATTGAATTGACCCCAAGCATTATTTTTCAATAGCGACTTGTTATCAATAACATTTTGGTCACAAACAAGTGGGTCAGAAATATTGTAGTAAAGAAATAAGTAAAAAAAAAGTTAAAATACATTTTAATAAGAATGTAATCAAATGGAAAACAAAAATTTGTGAGAGGAAAAAGATATTAATCTTTTTTTTTTATGATTTATTTTGGTCATGGTGGATATAACACATCTTTCTATATGTTTTTGACAATTTAGAAAATAAAACACAAGGAAAAAGTTAAACCACAATACAAATATCAAGGCTTCTTCGTGAACTCCAGTGCTTTGACTTTTTGTTCTTCGGCTAATTTCTTCAATTTCCAATGATATTTCCTTTTTGCCATAATCTCGCTAATCACGTTTGTAAGCACAACCTGATGAGTATTTCCTGTCATACGAGGGCAGTGTTTAGTCTATGCTTTCTGTAGGTGTTATTTTGTAACAAGTGTTTGACAGGAGAAGAGACACATAAGATGGGGAAGTTATATCGGTACGGTTTTGGCTGGTACCATCGCAATTCATACAGGTAGGCCTAGGAATAGGATGTCATAGTATTAGTAAGAGATCATACATTACTGTATGCCAGATCTACTGCAGTTAATGCAGTGATACAGTTAGCAAATTATGAAAAGAAATTAGCCATGTTACATAAGACTTGTGTCCTATAATAATCAATTCGGAATTAATGTGCTGACCCTAGTATTAAGGCCACTACTGTACATTCAACAAGGAATTCCAGTCAGTGTGTGGTGTAGACATTATACCCTACAGTGTAAACCAACTACATTGAGCATGGAATCCCAGTAAGTGTGTGATATGGATATATACCTTGGTATAAACCCACTACATTGAACATGGAATCCCAGTGTGTGATATAAGACATGGTACCCTATAATAATAATAATTATTATTATTATTATTATTATTATTATTATTATTATTATTCCACTAACTTTCAACATGAAAGTCCAATCAGTTTTTCACTGGGCTTATCATCCAATTTTTTTTTTAAATGTGAAGAATAAATAATTTTATGTATTACATCAACTAAGATGTTTGGTGGGCTAAAGCCGGCACTCAGTGCATTGTGCGACTGTTGTACGACATGCGCATGTCTAAACCGTCGCTCCCTGTGTATGTGGTTGCTAGACGCGATGAAAGTTTTCTACTCGTCGACCGACAGGTTTTTTTTAGTGATTTCTCTGTTGAATCAATAAAAAAAAACATCGGCTGACGATGCAAAAGAAATCAGTCAAGTTGTTAAATATAAGACTTGCAGTTCTGTGTGACATTTAATTCTGAATTATGGTCAACAAGACTCACTATACCCAGGGGAAGATCCAGGATTTCTCAAAGAGGGTAGCGCTAGGCTGGTGATGGGGCTGCTGAGTGTCTCCGCTAGAGTCAAAGAGCAGAAAAAATTTGACTGCCCTTAGGGACAAGTGTGTATCCTTGTGCAACCTCCCTGGATCCACCCCTGATACCCAACATTAAAATATGAGGTTGTGCAGATACCATAAGATGTGTAAGCTTTAAAATGAGGGGTCCATTATCAAAATCTATAACCAAGGTTATCTGCTTATTTCTCAAGAACTTCCTTAATATTAATAACTATTTTCTGGGGTTTTTTAACATCATCAAAAGTTTACTTTAATCCAACACAAACCAACAGCAAACTCACCATATATAGATGCATATAATAATCTAATACTCATTACGAGACTTTGCAGTGGCGTTGTTTTCTGCGAGAATAATCCTACCCTTCAAAAAAAAATAACTCGGTTAACATGGTAGGTATTGGTAGTAACAAGCTGGATAAAGGTAGTTAACATGGTTAATCCTATAAAAACTACCATATCAAGAGATATTACCAAGGATGGTCAGCAATGCTCTACAATTATACATAGGAAAGTACAGCCATTGTTTAGAATAAACCTTAAGGCATTAATGACATCAACAGGCAGGGTCCTTATATACTACCTTACTAGGTAGTTCTCTGTGTTGCTAGGTAGATCTCCCTAGTAATTTAAAATGGTAGGTCAGCCTAGTTAGAGGGTGATTGACTTTCTATTCCTTAACCATTAGAGTTTGGTGAAATTTAGACAAATGTCCAACTACTTAAGTAAGGGTTCCAATGACAAATCTTAACCAATGAAATTATTTTTTAGATAAAATGAAAGGTTGATTTATTCTCTAGTGGAAAGTGAAACAGCCATTGAAATTGGACTATGAATTCTTGAATTAGATCAATTTTTGTTGAAGTGCATAGATATGATTTTAGAATGCCTAATCTCAATGGCCTATTCTATTACACAGACGAAAAGCAGGCATGTTCACGGTATTAAAAAGAATCCGAAAAAGTGCTGTTATTTCACAAATCACAATTAAAATCATGTTATGTGTAAATAATTTCTAAACACGTTATCAAAACAGCCACGAAAATCGGTTGACTATCAGCTGAGATACAGTAGAAAAACCACCAAAGTTGGACGATTTTCTATGAATTTTGTGCCGTTTAGCATGAAAAGTGTCGGCGTTTTGAGACCAAAAACAAATTGTAATGTTAATGATTTTGGGGACTGGAGAATAATCTGGTTTATTAGGATATTTGGGGTTTTTTTTCAGAACTTTTGTTTTTTATATTTCATTGCATTTAATAAAGTTCAGTACTGAATTTTGAAACACAACAGGCATCTTGACCTTTGAAGATAAAACATCAAACTAGAATTGAACTCGTCACTTTGACGAGTTAGCTGATCCGCAGTTGCTTTTAAGTAAATTCCTTTTACACTGAT
>JAOTQE010004493.1:0-11285 GCA_025631205.1 Nesometra sesokonis
AAATATAGTTTTTTTGCACAATTTTGAATAAAACTGGCAACCACGCCACCCCGGATCTGGAAGTGGCCCCCCCCCCCCTTTACAATGGATCCTGGATCCTCCCCTGGATTAAGGCCTTAATACCGAGAGCATTCAGCCAGATATTAGTAACTGTTTACATACACACAAAAGCTAATGCTGAAACTGCAAATGATATTTTGACAAGCAGAATTCATCAACTGGAGAGATTATCCCCAGATTCAGTTAAAATTTATAATGGGCAATTTTAACCATTTTTTTAAACACCCAACGTATATACAGTACGTAAACAAATTGACTACATTAGATAAAATTTTAGAAAAATGTTCCAGTAATATTTTGTGTGATTACAGCGTTAAATTTAATGGTCACCGTGTTGTAAGTATGGTCTGTCCAATACACTGTGGAACTAATGTCCGAGAATGTGTTTTATGTTTTAGAGTCTTTTTAACATTATAATTTATAGTGTATTTTTTAATTATTTTATTTACTTTATTTTCTTTTGTGTGTCTACATGTAAAAGAGGAAACAAATTTCCAGTATATTGGACAATAAAAGTTATCTTATTGTATCTAAAAAAGTATGATATTAGAGTTAGAATTGAAGCAAATTATCTCCACAGTTGAAGGCACAACACTTGGGCTAGCATTAGCCCATTAAATAGTACAGTAATTTATTTATTCATTCATTCATTTATTCATTTATTTATTTCCATTCATATCCAAAAGCGAGAAACCCACTTACAGAATGAATTGAAAATTAACAATAAAATGGTAAAATATTGATAAAGCTCTATGAAATTTCACTAATCTTATTATAGAAACATTTAAAACTATCAAAAGATAGGTCAATAGAATTATCTTTTTCAACACAATAATTAAAAAGTGAACTAATATGAGAAATCCAATTTAGTAGCATTAACACAACAAAAAGAAACATATAAAAGATTACATTTAGAATTACAGGTACGACATCTAACAGCTTTAATATGAAAGGAAAACAATGAGATGAAATTACAATTAAACAAGGAATTAACACACTATAAATTAATGAATGAATTTCATTAAAATGTTGGTTGTCTTTATTTTAGTACCAAAGTTTGAAGGCTTTGATGAGAATGCTGTAACTGAAGATGAAAACTGTGTACCAAGCAGTGAAAGGTCCTCAAGACTTCAAAGAGGCAAGCGCAAACTGCTTTCAACTCCAGATGGCACTAGAAAAGCTTCCAGTAAATTGAAATAGTTTTGATGATGAAATCATGGTAATAATTCATGTGAAGTGTAGACACACATATACATACAAAATATACACTTCACCATTTTCATTTGATGGTGAAATTTCTGGCCCTTGGTTATAACCTCCATGAAAGTTTCCACAATGTTATTGGGTTGTCGCTGTCCTGAAGTACATATAAATTGTTATTTAATAAACTTACTTCATTTCTTTCTATTATAATAACAAGAGCAATCACTGTGAATTTGGGGTGTAAAATCATTCTTCCATTATTACTCTAGCACTAGTAG
Source organism: Nesometra sesokonis (assembly GCA_025631205.1). NCBI lineage: Eukaryota > Metazoa > Echinodermata > Crinoidea > Comatulida > Antedonidae > Nesometra > Nesometra sesokonis. The sequence continues at coordinate 1,542 of JAOTQE010004493.1, forward strand.
GCTGCGTCGCATGGATTTATCATTCTAACGACCTTTTTTGTAGATTTTGCAGTAAATATGTTTGGAAGAGCAAATTAAGATAAACAATTTTAAATAATTAGAATTTGACAAAAAAATAAATGTAAAAAAAAAAACGAAATAGTCAAACCCTACAGTGGTGGGACTGGAACCCATGATTTTCGCTTTTGTAGAACGGACATGCTAAACGATGTCTTAACCAACTGAGCCACTGAAACGCTTGATGATATCAAACTTATTTTACGCTCCTTGATAACATTTTTTTTGGTTATGTGGGACCAGGGGACACCCTGGGGTGTAATTTTAAAAAATGGTACTAAACGTGTGTTGAGAATGGAGTCTAATTTATGTGTACAAAATTTTAAGCATGTCCGTTCAAAACTGGCAATGCTGGACGCTTTTAAAGTTGTGGTCGCAACAAGAACAAAAAACGAGTGAGCCCCTAAGGTCCACTTTGCACGATCTAACAAACAATTGTATTACTATAAAGGTGACGCAATGTATATATAACAATTTTTATTAAAAATCTATAGTTCAAATGAGTAAAGTTTAGTGTAATTTTTGTTTAATTGTGCACAGTAATACAGTATTAAAATAGCAACAAGTAGTATGAAGAAAGTTTGAAATGTGGATACTTAGTACAGTAATTATTGTTGTGTGACAGATTGGTCTCTTTAATTGGGCCAAAATATCTTTGCCCATGTTCAACATTTTTTTTGCCTAAATATATAACATTATCTCGAAAATTGACAGAAATACATAAAGTTACCAGTATCCTAAAAAGAAAAAGTAGACTGTACCAACATGAAGTTTTGATTGTTTTAGGCCTTATTCTAGATTTTGAATTATTTTAATCTGTTTGTGTATATTATGCTTCAAGTCACTCAGAAGTATCACCATTATCTAAATTATTAAAACTTATCCCCACTTGTAGTCTTGAATCTACAAATAAAAATCTTAACTATTCCTAAATTTAAATTAAAACCACATGGGCGGTGAACTGTCAGTTTCTCAGCCTCAACTTTGTGGAATGATGCACCTATGTCTATTTGAATCTTCCCACACTTGATTCTTTCAAGATTAATTTGAAACATATCTCTCAATTCTATGATCTCTTTTTTTTATTACAATTATTACGATTGCTCTGGTTATATACTCTGCGCATTTGATCATTAATTTAGAATTGGCACATTACAGATGTTTTGTTGTTACAGTATTAATAATTATTATCTTTGTCTATAAGTTAAGTCTTGTGCATTTTTTATCTGTCGTTTTTCTCAAAAGATAAATGTATACATTTTACTTGATTGTCTGCGTGAATAGATTTAATTGATTGGCCATTATTTAACACTGTATAGTAATAAGCATGCTTCGAAGGGTTTAGATCGTTTTCGGCCGCCGACGTAATCGGCCGCCGCCAATGAAACCCCTATAACTATGGAACACCGGTAGTGCTGTTCTATTTCAACTCAATTTATTTTGCTTTTATCAATAATAATCCGTTTCCTAAGTTCGTTTTTAATGATGGATATCGTAATAATAATGTAATCATGTTGTTAAATGAATGAATGAATGAACAGGTCCTGCCTACCTTACTTTAAAATACGATCATAAACTTCTTTAGGCCTAGCCTGTGTTCGCCTTTTAAGGCTAGTTTCTTTGCTCAGAATTGTTAAAATTATTGATTTTTATCTTCAGACTTAAATAATTTAAAGTTATATGATAAATATCCGTACATTTTACCAACAGTCCACATGATATTGGCTTGAAATTGAACAAGTTGAATATGGCGTTCCATACAAATTGTCCGCGGCCGATTACGTCGGCGGCCGAAAACGATCTACCCCCTTCGAAGTGGGGTGTGCCTACAGAAATTTGTGAGATCATTTGCAGGCTTAATTCAGTTTTTTTATGCAGTTTTGTAAGTTTTGAATACAACTACTATCATTAAAATTTACATATTTGACATAGTATTAAAATCAGTAACATAGGTTTCCATATACGAGACCTAACATATGCTGAAACAGTTTTACACACACTGTTTTAGAGAGAGTACAAGATCTTTTAAGATTTTCTTATGCTGTCTTTGACATGTTAGATAGTTTTAAGTCAATTGTAATACTGAATGGGGCATCCTATTTTAGTGTGCTTGAGCAGCTTCAGGGGTAGAAGCAAACAAATCAAACAATTTCACTATGTACAGTGTTCTGCATGTTTGTTTCATCTTATTTTAAATAAAACAATAGTAAAACTACTATTTACTTCGCAAAGTACTGTAATGGAATTCTGTAGTCGTATCATTTTCTCAGTTGTACCCGCCTGCGCCCCAGCTAGCAAAGGGTTATCTTGATTCTAGCTACTAATGTGCCATTTCTGACGATCTAGAGATTGTATATTCTAAGTTGGTTTATAATTTTGGGTTTCATCTTTATTTCAAATAGTTACAGTTACTAGTGTATGAATATCAGTATTTATTCCGGTGTGCAGGGAAACCTTTAATTGTGGCACTTTAATGCAAGTGCTATTTATGAGAATCTACATGTGCACTGATCTGTCATACCTCGGTCCCAATCATGATGGTGTTGAAGTGGATGCATTTCTTATTTCCAGGCATATTGACTATAGGCCTACAGTCGAAAAGTGGGGATCCCCACTCAAAAATATGTGGGGACAAGTTTTTTTCTCTCTCTTTACATTTTTTACTCTTAAATTTGAGTGGGGCGGGCAAGTATACAGTGTAAATAATTAAATACCTTTTTGCTGTTTATAAAAAATAAACGTTAATTACAGTGATAAAACACCCAATGAGAGGGGTTTCTTAGTAGGCCTAGGCTATACCTCAGTATTATGCAATCCGAGCCGTATATATACGGCTCTGTATGCAATAGATTTAGTGCGCCCCTTAAAGATTTCCCTGCACACCGGAATAAATACTGATATTCATACAGTCAACAGGGGCGCAACCAGGATGGAATGGTGTGAAGTGAAGTGAGCAATTTAGGCCGGGGGCGAGGGTGCGAGGGCCCTGGAAAAATATGCAATATTTTATATGCTAAAAGACACATTAGAGGCTATCAAAATGTCCCGTTTTCCAAATCAGCCTGCCTTGGTTTCGAAGTTCAGACCATTTTAGGCTGGGGCTAGGGGGAGGCCGAGGGTCCCGGTCGGGCTCCAGGAACCGAGGGAATATATTGCTTTTTTTACATGCTAAAAGACACATTAGAGTCCATCAAAAACTTCCGTTTTCAATATTACCCTCTCCCATAGACAATTTTTGAAGATAAACCTCTAGACGCTCACAGAGTATCTTGGACTATACAGACGAAAAGTGGTATTCCCACTCAAAAATATATGGGGACAAGTGTTTTTCTCTACATTTCTAGATTTCTTACTCATTTAATTGCTTTTTTGGTTGATGACGGGGACACGTGCACACGTACCCACCCCCTCACTCCCCTGGATCCGCGCCTGGGGCCCGCTTGTCAAACAGAACCGTCGAAAGTTATAGTGTATTTTTTGGAATTTAGAGAGGGCCGGAGGCTGGGGGCCGTCAAGGGCCCCCAGTCTGGTCTCGAAGCTCAGCGTTTTATTTATATAATTGTATTGATTATGGATGACGTGAATCCACAAATTCATTCACTTACACAGGTATATTAATTTTTTTGTTTGTTTTTATTTTTGCTATACAATAACCAATAGAAAGCGATGCGCTTGTAAAAAAACGTAATACCTCTTATGTATTAAGTAATAAACAAGTCCTCTGCTTGCTTTTTGCAGGGCAGATCCAAGCTAGTAAACTGCAAGTGCATTTTTTTCGGCTGCAAAAATATTCTGCCAAGTTAAAAGTGGAAGGGTGTCCCATTATCCGCGCCTGTTTTTGTACCTTGTTTATGCATCAATTATCAGCCACTATAATTTTAAAAACATGAATCTCTGAATTGCTACTTCCTTCATATCGGAACACAGGATAAACCTCTCATGACCAAATAAAAAAAAACAAATTCTATTCTTATTTTGCATTTTTCATGTTTTGCAGAAATAAAATGACATAAACATGGTGGATCAGTATTATAAATTTTAATGAAAAATAGTAAAATGAAGTATGTTATGTTTTTTTACAAAATAGAACTTTGGAAGGAATGGACCTTTAAAATTGAAATTTGATTAATAAAATACTTGAATAAACAGAATAAAACCGATTTACCGTTAACGCAGCTGACAAACTTTTAATTTGTGTTAATTTTTATACTTGCGGCATTCAATCTAAGCGACCACCCAAATGCAAATTATCTTAAATGTCCCCTTGGATAAGTACCCCTCCCTGGGTCCCCTGTGTACCGGTATTCCCAGAATAAATGACTTTACTTAGTTTAATAGTTTTTATAGTTTAATAGACTTAAATAATTTAATAGACTTTAATATTTTCATAAATTTTTTTTTGTAGTTTAATAGATTGTAATAGTTTCATAAACTGAAAAAATGTGGTGACAATCAGCTGCTTTGCAGTGTAGCATGATGCAACTTTTTGAGCCACTCTTCGCATAATTTCCAATTTTTATTATGTAGATGTAAGTGGGAGCCTTTCGCTTAAATCCACCTCTTAAGACAAGAAAATTGTAAGACTTTTTGATTTCTAGATGCTGGAAAATGACACTTTAATACTTCAGGTGTATATCTGTCATTTTGGACATTAAGGGATCTGCGTATACATTATATATGTTCCGCCAAAAAGTGAGAGGGGGCGGCCCCTCTCCCGCTTTCCCCAGCCTTGTGATGGAGCCAGTCCATACAAACCTTGTAACAAGAAGCTTAAAACTCCGTTCTAACATGTACTGGTAGAATATGTAGCCCATTTAGTGCACCAGTGGTACGGTACTAGGAGAACGTTGACGTTTTAGGATAACTTTTGCAGTGTAGAGGTTTAATGTAGTAGCAAGTAGGTTCTTCCTTTCCTGGTCACCGTGTCTATGTGGTACCACTTCGAAACCAAGACAGGTTGATCTGTAAAACGGGACATTTTGATGGACTCTGTCTTTTACCATGTAAAATAATTTATTTTTCCGGCCTTTCGGTTCTGGATCCCGGGGCCCTCGGTGGCTCTTGGCCCCAGCCTAAATTACTCGAAACTAAGACGGGCTGATCTGGAAAACGGAACATTTAGATGTGTCGTTTAGCATGTAATAACGCAATTTTTTCTGGGACCCAGCCTAAATTGCTCGCTTCGCTCGCAAGTCTGAACTTCAAAATCAAGACAGGCTGATCTGGGAAACTGGAAATTTTGATCGATTCAAATTTCTTAATATCTTGAAGAATATAATGATATTTAGCTTGTTTAAGTTTAAACAGTGTAGTAGGGTCATTTTTAGGACTTTCGTGACCGTTGAGAGTGAAGGTCCGTTTCTCGGTGGATTTATCATCTAGAAGTAGTAAATAAGAAAATAAGCGAGGGTGACCCTCGCCAAAATGTGGGGAAAACCTGCTCGAAATCCAAAATGGCCGCCATTTTCTCAGTAACAGTCTATATCTCAGCAACTACTGGTCGTAGAGTTTCGATTTTGGTGTCAAACTATTCAGAATACATATATTCTTATTTGACCTAATGAAACATTTTGTTCAAAAATGACCAAAAATTGAGTTATTGACCTTTGACCTGTAGTGTATGGAATGTTAATAACATTCAATCTCTAGAACTACTGGTCGTAGAGTTTTGATTTTGGTATCAAACTGTTCAAAATACACACATTGCTATTCCCTCTAATGAAATATTTTGTCCAGAAATGACCGTAACAAAAGTTATTGACCTTTGACCTATATTGCACATATTTTCAGTGTATCTTCGTAATTACTGGTAATTGAGAGTTGTATGTGGTGTCAAAATGCTCAGAACATACACTTTTCTATTTACTATAACGGATGACATCTCCTTAAAATGACCGGAAATTGGGTTATTAACCTTTGACCTACAGGAAATGTACTGTATATTACAGATTTTCATTCTGGTCATTGAGAGTTGTATGTGGTATCAAAATGCTTAGAACAAACACTTCTATTTTCTGCAATAGATTATGCCACCTAAACGAAATTGACCAGATATGGAGTTATTAACATTTCATCTAAGGTACTGCATGATTTCATCATATCTCCATAACTACTGTTAGTGAGGTACCACATATCAGAATGAGAAAACGTGTTTATGATCTTTTTTGATAGACTTAGGAGAAATAGAATGGCCTTTTCCATTGGAACTCATCTTTTTATAATGGTTGCATTTTTTCCATTCCTATCTTGGTTGCCATATTGAATTTTTAAATGGGGAGATTTTTAGATTTGTTTAGTTTACTGTTATTTATAGACAACAGTTTGGGAAGACTTTGCAATGTGACTATTTTTAAATCCAACGTGGCAGTCCTTAATTTAAACTCTCTGTAATATTCAGTGGCGTAATCCTTTTATTTTTATTTCTACTGTAGGTGTCTTCTGTCTAGACTATTTAGTATTTTAATTAGTTGAAATGACATTTTAACTAGCCTGTCTGGTATTCAAATTGATATAAATTATGTTGATAGGCTATATTTTATTTAAATTCATTCATTTCATTCATTGATTTTATTGACAATTATCTGGTAATATTAATTGGCTCAAAATATCTCTTAACTAGGTTATCTGATATTCAAATTGACATAATGCCATTTTATCTGGGCTATATGGTGTTCAACCTGGCCTACGTTAAATGTTAATTAGTATCAAAATAGTTCTAAATTACATTTTAAACAGGCTATCTGGTATTCAAATGGAGATAAATTACGTTGATAGGCTTTATTTATTTAAATTCATTAATTTCATTCATGAATGTTATTCAAAATATACATAAAGAAATACGAAAAATTACATTTACATTGATTTTTTAAATATTTAAAAGTAATTCACAATAATAATATAATACACATTAGAACATAATAACATCACAATCATGGTATTACAGTAACTACACAGGTTACAAATGTTGAAGAGGGAATTAGGAATGGACCAAATTAGAGAGAACATGCACATTCAATAGTCTGATAAAATATAAAAGTTGATCCAAATGGCATTCTAATTTGGCTACGTGGTATTCAAACTGGCCTAAATGACATTTTAACCAAGCTATCTGGTGTTGAAATTGGCCCAAATGACATTTAACTTGGGTAATTTGACAACAATATGGCCAAGTGATATAACTATCCTATCTTGTGTGAAATTGACGCAAGTTATTATTTCAGAGCCGAGTCTAAGTTCCTTGTTGTCTACAAGTGTTTACATGAACTGACATATGGTATCCCACTAACAGTAGTTATGGAGATATGATGGAAATCATGCAATACCTAATGCATTACATGAAATGCAAAGGATGTTTCGAGCATCCTGATACAATGTAAAACTGGTTATGACTAGTATTTACGGAGATACAATAGATCCAGGTAGCATTTACTGTAGGTCAAAGGTCAATAGCCACACTTCCGTTCATTGTTAAGGGACATAATGAATTACAGCAAATAAAAAAGTGTTTTTTCTAAGCATTATGACACCACATACAACTCTTAATGACCAGTAGTTACAAATATACAATGAAAATCTGTAATATACAGAAAATTTCCTGTAGGTCAAAGGTCAATAAGCCAATTTCTGGTGATTTTTAGGAGACATCATCCATTTTATAGCAAATAGAAAAGTGTATGTTCTGAGCATTTTGACACCACAAACAACTCTCAGTTACCAGTAGTTACGGAGATACAATGAAAATATGGGTAATGTAGGTCAAAGGTCAATGACTTTTGTTACGGCCATTTTTTGACAAAATGTTCCATTAGAGTAAATAAAAATGTATGTATTCTGAACAGTTTGACACCAGAATCAAAACTCTACGACTAGTAGTTCTAGAGATATTGACTGTTATTAACATTCAGTAGACTACAGGTCAAAGGTCAATAACTCAATTCTGGACAAAATGTTTTATTAGGTCAAATAGGAAAATATGTATTCTGAATAATTGGACACCAAAATCAAAACTCTACGACCAGCAGTTACCGAAATATAGACTGAGGCTGAGAAAATTGCGGCCATTTTGGATTTTGAGCTCCCACAGGTTTTCCCCACATTTTGGCGAGGGGCACCCTCGCTTATTTTCTTATTATTTACTACTTTTAGATAACATATCCACAGAAAAACTGACCTTCGCTCTCAACGGTCACGAAAGTCCCAAAAATGACCCTACTAGTGGGCTTTCAAACTTTTTTTTAATGTAATCTTGGATTAAGACAGGGATGTAATTTATCCCCATTGCTGTTTTCAATCTTTATCAATAGGCTTACAGATTTTTGTTAAAGAAGAAGTTGTACATGGTATCCAGTTACTGGATATAGACATTTGTTGCTTGTTATTTGCGGATGATGTTATTACTTGCAGACTATCCATATGGTATCCAAAGAATGATCAATGCACTTGAACATGTGGGGAATGTCTGTAAATCTTCAATAGACTGAAGTCAATGTTTTTTTGAAAAGGTGGAATCATCAAGAAAAATGAAAAATGGTACTACAAAGGGGAAAACTTAACTGTCACGCCGTATACAACTACTTAGGTCTTAACATTAGTTTTAGAGGTGTTTGGTCACCTGCCATTAATACATTAGTTGCACAGACAACCAAAGCTATGTTAAAGTACGTGACATGATAGTTGAACTTGAATCTATTAATGTGGACCTTAAAATGCATTTCTTTGATTTTGTGATGGCACCAATTTCGTTATATGAGGCAGAAATACGGGGAGGTTGGGAAAATCAGAGATACGAAGCCACACATACAAAGTTTTGTAAACTTGTGTTAGGTTTTTTTTTATGATTTTGTTACTCAATCTTTATCGTGCTTAACTTTAGCGAAAATGGATAGGGTCAAACACAGTGCTAAACTGTTTTATACAACAATTGTTTTAATTTTTTTTTATTTTGATGTTTATTCTTTATCATGCTTAATTGTAGCCAAAATGGATAGGCCATAGTCAAGCACACAGTGCTAAACAGTTTTATACCACAATTATTATTTTAAATGTTCTTTTTTTAAAATTTTGTTACTCAATCTCTATCGTGCTTAACTTAAGCCAAAATGAATATGTGAGGTGTCACCACAAAATGAGTCATGTTGTATAGACAACTAAGATTGAGTCATTGTTGTATTTGGATAGAGGAGATTATAAGTTTTAAATTGTTTTTTAAAAGTAATTTATAGCTTCAGTATAACCAGAGAAAATCATTTTAAAATATATGTGTATGAAAACACACTTTGGAGAAAATCGACTTTAAAGATAAACAACTGTTGACTTTCTTTATGTTTTTCCATTGATGTTGAAAAACAGCCTTTACAAAATGTAGTTCAAAAACATGCTTATTGTAAATAAACATAAAAAGGAGGAATGTAATCATAAAATTCAATTACTAAACTTAACAAAACAACAAAAATCTCATTTTGGAGAAATTATGACTTTCCGTCTATTTTTGTGAATATCTTAAAATGGCATGGCGTACAACACGACTCATTTTGTCACGACACCTCGCATATAGTCAAACACTGTGCTAGACTGTTTTATTCCACAATTATTTTTGTTGCGATTTTGTTCATTTTTTTTCTCTTTCATGTGGTTATTAACCACTTTTATTCAATCACTATACATTATATACATATAAATGAATCACAT
>JAOTQE010004504.1:0-11285 GCA_025631205.1 Nesometra sesokonis
GTTTGTATACTGTATTTGTATATGATCTTCCCCTCTTTTGGGGGTTATTTTTGAATAAATTTGAATTTGAATTTGAAATTTGAATTTGAATTTGGATAGATTCCGGGGGAGAGATATTCAAAATTTAGGCCATTTGCTAATTCTGTACATTTGCATATCATAGTTCATAGGTAGTTCATCCATAGTTGTCAAGTACGAGCTTATTGAACTTGTTCAAGTTCCTGTTTAATTGTGGAAAATTCGACGTCTAAAAAATCTAAACGGGATGATAGTAGAGTGACTCTGATTCCTCAGTAATGGAACCCTTAATAGCGTAGAGCTACTTCCAAAATAGCCAGAGCTGGGTGTTACTAAATGTACATAGTAGGCCTACTTCCGAGCTCAAGTAGCTTAGAAGTACTCATCCTGGTTAGAATCCATGAAATTCCCCCTGGCCTACAACACCTAAGGGTCATTCCTTCCAAATCCACAAAAGTAAATTTCTTTGGAAAGTTACCTGTTAATTATTTCAAAAATAATAAACAACTGTATACTTGTTTAATTTTATTCTCGAGTAGAAAATGGCACAAGCTTATTCATCTGCTTTATTTTATTTTATTTATTTATTTTATTTATTTTTTCGAGGGGATCCACCCAAAATATAAAATTGTATACTTATTTTACATCATCCTACTTTACCAGAAAAGAGACATTCAAAGAATGCCATGGCATGGGTACCACCAGAGGAAAAGGGGCAGACCAAAGCATATCTGGCGCAGGATCTTCCTCGAGGACTTGAAGAAGATAGAAATTTCATTGAATGAAACCGAGACAGTTGCTTCAAACCGAACCAGATGGTGAAAGCTTGCTGCCCGATGTGCAAAATCGCACAGGAGGAATTAAGTCTAAGTAAGACACCTTCATATTGCTTAGAAGCCACCAATACCCCCGCCCCTTCCTCCTCCACTCCCCCACAAACACATACAGTACCGTAGTAGCCCCAGTAGAGTAGGACTGTATAATTTAAATATGTATTGATTGATTGATTGATAACTTAAATTAATTTATATTTACAGTACCTGTATTTCTCAAAAGTATCCTTTACAAGACTGAACCAAATAAGTTAAAAAATATCTGTAGGCCTATACTTATAAATAAGATGACGTGTTTCGAAATATTAGGCTCGGTCTATTGTTACTCTGTTTTATTTGGTTATATTAGAATTCGGTTAATTTCAATGTGATTATATTTATAGCTCACTTTATCTTATAAGAATTAGTAGTTATTTCTGACTTTCCTTTTCTAAATATAACATGTGTTGTCTGACATATAATACCACAGTGAAGATGGGTTGATAATAGATTATTATATAATTTAACTTAGTTTGTCATACCCATTTGTCATCGACTTTTAGTTGGCATATTTATAGTAGGCCTAATGCGTACCTAAGACGTAGTTTTCTATTTTGTTTTATAAATACATCCTATATATTTCCATTTTATTCGAATAGGACTCGTGTGTCAAAATCCTGTTTCATTTTTTTCATAACTAATAGCCTACAAGATTAAAATTAATTTAGATTTATAAAATTTAGAGTTATGGCTGGTGAATAAATGATTTAAACATAGGATCTTAATATATAAAATAAAACAACATTGATACAGTATCACATTTGAACAGCGTTATTTTCTGGCGCGAGTCCTATAAGTTTGACATCTCTTGATAGGTGTCAATTGATTGTCAATGTTAATTTAAAAGATTATATAAAAGACATATTAATTTATATTTTACACAAATACATCTGTTAGTTTGCAGTTACGTAAACGGTAAAAGCATTACAATTAGCCTAGTATAAAGAAAGGAATTGTAGAGTAGACCTTTAAATCCCTCTTCGTAAATGAATGTTAAGTTCGTTTATCAGTTTAAATTTAAATTAATAATTGCTTAAGAAGGGCTGCATTTGTAACATTTATTAGGGTCAAAGGAAGAGTTATGTCAAGACAAATCTTTTTAATTTAACATTAAAGGGAAACCATGTTCTAACAGTGTAAATAATGCTTGTCACCGAAATGCTGTTCGTTGACATTTTGTATTAATTTTGGTGACCTTTATGTACGCTTTTGTCTCTTCTTTTCTGATAGATATCGTCTTTGTTCTGAATTTCAAAAAACTGAAAACTACAAGTCATTATTTTTATGGTTTTAAAAATTAAGTTCTCTGAAATAAAGATACATTATAGACAAATTAGAATTCTCAACGAAAAAGTACTAATCATGATTGGTTTTGGCAAGTTAATTATTATAAAAAAAAAGATGGATTGATAATAAGATGAGATCTTAACTCAACGAAGTGACCGACGGAACTACCGACCGACTAGTCGACTAACAATTTAAATGCTAAATTACAAACCAATTGGACTAGGCCTATTAAATATTAAAACTTCAGAAGAATTAAAAATTAAACGTAATGGGAACTCGTCAAATAAGGTGCCGACTGCCTGAAAACTAACCAATGGGACGACCGAAATTAAGAAATCGCCTGCTAAATTTATGAAGTATAGATCTGCATATGCCTATTAAGCGTTATGTGGGCCGATAACCCAAAAACTGACTGATGCGTGTTATATAGGTTCAGTGGGTGCTCTACTCATGGCAACTGACACGCGATGTAATGTCGTTTATTGGAATGTGTGTTTTGGAGGATATTTTTATCAGTTTAAACCTGTATACAAACTATTTAAGTTACCTCCAAAATTGTGTAATATATCACCATAAAGAATACATCTGAACGTGTAAAGTTTCTTAGTATACATAAACATTTGAATATTGTGCAGTTTATTAGTTTGATATAATTCCCAGGTTGTCATCATTTTTAAATTATTTTTAAAAGAAAAATAAACTTGTTGGATTTGATTTTTTTATACATAGCAGTAAAACGATTAGCAGTCGTTAGAAGATAATTATCATTATCATTTCTGTGGTTATCACTTTCTTAGAAAAAAATAAAATAAAGGCCTTATCCAACGAAGAACGTTACAGTCAAGTGCACACTTTTTTAATAGGAAAAATCAATAAGTGTCTCTTTCAATGTAAACGATTAGTGGGACTTAGATTTGGATAGGTGAAAACCTAAAAAAAGGTTAAATCAAGAAAAACATAATAGCGAACGAGGGTTTGACGAAGTATGAGTGTCGAATGAAAATATGTGATACGTATTCATCTTCAAGTAATGTACGGAAGCATTTAAGTGGAGGATAGCGACTATTGAAACTGTTGAAACAGAAGGTCATTTGGGACAGCATGAGGGGAATTTATTGGGAAAAGAAACGGATGGAAATAAAGTTTATAGGCCGCCAAGAAGAACTGATGAGGGTAAGAAAGTGGCTTACTTACAATCTAAATGACAAGACTAATAAAGTAATTATTTAGGTGATGGGCGAACGGTATTCTGTGAGAGTCACCAGGCGCGGTTCCAGCGAAAAAGGGCCCCTTATTCCAATTTTGACAAGCAAGGTGTGAGATTTTTTTTAATGATGGCAATATTTGCATGGGTCCAGGGCCTGCCTAGGTCCCGGAAAAACTGTTCTCTACAATGCCTGCTGGTGCATTATAGTATTAGAGACCTAAAGTGTAAAAAATATATATTTGTCCGCTGTAAATAATATTCTTCCCCGCCCCTTGGATCCGTGCCTGGTCATAAGGTTGTCTTGGTTAGGATACAGATCTCCACAGCATCACCAAAAGCAAGAACAATGGTGATTAAACGGTGAATTATGGAAATCAATTACTGTTGGGCATCGGAAATGCTTCTGACAACATTATTAAAGAAAGGTTATATTGGTCATTGATGATATGTAGCATTCTCACAGTGTTTGTGTATGTTGAGGGGAGGGGTGGTGTTCAAGGAACAGCACCCATTATTGTGAGTCTAGTGCGTTTTATACAATGTTTTACAGGAATATGGAACCCCTTCCCACCCAAAACACCTTGTCTATGCTTACCTATGGGGCTAGTTACTAAAACTGATGAATAATGATTCTAAACAGTGATCTTTGTTGTTAATATCAATTATTTTCACTATACCTCAGTTTTATTATAATACAAAATCGAAACATAAACAACCTCATTTTTTATTACGAGTACAAATCTTGGTCAAATTCTGAGGTACATTTCTAACCATTATAGGCAATTATAAGCTAATAATAGAATATTTATTATAAAACGGTTATCTGATTGCTACTTATACGGGTTATTTTTATATAGTCCGAATTAAATTATTAAAAGTCGAGGCATAACTTGGCGATATGACGGGAGTAATAACCTTGGCAAAGACCTCACTTCGCTCTCTGGCTGATAGTTTAAAATAGAACAACGGCAACGAAAATAGATTATCGTTCAAATGCACATTTTTTAGTTTCTGACATCACACTTTTTTATTATTTTAAACGAGTTATATTTGATCTCAAATAAAGCTGTTATATATGTTTTCCTTTATCTGTTGTGTTAAATAATCTTTCTTCTATGTTATTTAAAGTTGTTAAAATTATTTTTTTTTTATTTCCGTGTGGGCATGAAGTAAATATTTTGGATAACTGCCATTTAACGGAAGTATTAACGGAAGTAGAATGAAGTTCTATATTAACGAGCTCAGATACCAAGTAATTATATTTATTTTAATAATTGATTATTGAATTTGTTTTTTAAAGGCATATATCCTACATATTGTTTTATTTTTATCATATCTGCTACAAGTTTCAGCTCGTTTTCTCACCACCGTGGAATATGCAAGTAACATTACTTTAGTTCCGCCCATGTTTCAATCAGTGGAGTGACGCAACCTGCCCCGTCTTTCCCTAGTCATTTAAACAATGTTAACACAGCGTTTATGTGCCACTGGGAAATTCGCAGGTAGCATTACTTTAGTTCCATCCATGTTTCCTTCAATGATATTACAGTTTTCTACATTCGCTGGCGTTGTATCTCACTAGCTGTGAGGCATTTTCAGTGTTCTACATTAACTGTTAACCGTTCTACATTAGCTGGATTTTTTTTACATAAGCTGTTTACTTTAGCTGTTGTTTCTACATTAGCTGTTTTTCTGCATTAGCGGTTGTAACACTGCCTTTGGGTGGACAAAATACTGTCCATCCAATGAATCCAATCCATGGTAACCAATCTGCCTGAGACTTCCAGGAAAAGAAATTCACTGGCCTGAAGTTACATCGGGTGTTGGGAGGGCGGGGTGGGATGAGTTAGTGCGTATTTAGTTCCGCCTGGTGTACCATACTTGTTAGATTTAAGGAAAGACCTCGAGCCCAAAAAACAGCGGGTACTGCAATGTATGTAATTATACGATTTGCGTCAGGGAGAATGCTAGATGTTGTTTTCCGAAACTCGGCTGCTTATTGATCTCGAATTCGGTCCTTCGTGCAAGTGAAATTCCAGGCTAGTTACCTGGAGATTGTGGGTTCGAATCCCATCCGAGTATTTTCAACTGTACTGAGTATACGGTACATTTACACGCCAGTGTTGGGCAAAACAAGTTATATCTAGTGATAGGTTACAAAATGTTTTGATTGATGGCGAATGTCTCTGTGTGAATCAGTGTTCCTGATGATGGCTGGTTTTGATTGATTGATTGATGGTAGCTTTTATAGTTGAAGTCAGACGAACCTAGCACAGGTGGCTGTATTTTTGTTCTCTCTTTAGTGGGGTTTCACCCACCTTTATTTCTTCTTTTTTTATACTTTTTTGTTTTTTATTCACAGAGTACAATATTTAAAATAAATACCGGTATTTCTTTAAATTAAAAAATATATATATATATATATATGTATATGTATACATTTGGTTTATAGCTTGTTTGTTTTTTTGTTTTTTTTTTTATTGAGGATCATTTGCATACAATGATTAATTCACTTGTGGACTATACCAATATTCACAGATAAAAGGATCAATAAAGGCTGAGATTTCCAAAGAGCACCTAGGCCCAGAAAATAAAAACTGCATAAAATGGCCTATAAAATAATATAGTACTTTACATTGTAGACAAGCGTATAATTAATTATTCTACATAGGCCTACATCTAAATACACTTATAAAAAAATACACATATGCATGTACATACATTATACCTGCCAACTTTTTTTGGCTCAAATGCGTGAGACAAACCCCGCCACCGCTATCTGGGCCACATCCTCTCCCATTTCGACCTGACAAGCAAAAAAAAAATTTAAAAAAATAAAAAAAATAAATAAAATAAAAACGCCATCTGACCATTTTTGGGTCGTTTCTGCCCAAACTATCACTGTTTTGGGGCGAATTTTACCGTATTTTGCTCTATATTGTGTCATGCGTGTGAAAAACTATCTGGATGGCTGTTTATGAGTGAGGATTATGGTAATGCGTGAGATTAATTAATTTATGCGTGAGACGTCCAAAATAGGCTCCTATGCGTGAGACTCACGCATAATGCGTGAGAGTTGGCAGGTATAATACATATACATACACGTACACACATTGATAAATATAAAAGGGCTATATCAAGTTGACGCATAGGAAGACATTGAGAAACAAGCAAGTACATTGTCCACCCTGTTCCATAAATCTGCACACACATTTCTAACCCTAATATCCAATATCCACCCAAGGCTCATAGCCAGTGTAACAAGACTTCAACACCATCTCATTCCTCAGTATGCGACAACTTATTAGCCCGCTATGCCATGTCTGTGGCTGTATTTTTAACAATAAAACAATGTGAAGCAATTGGTATAGATGGAAAATTAAGTAATGGATGTTTCTATCAATCTAATGGTTCAATAATGTTTAAAAAATCATTTACTTATATTTTAAGTATTACGTCACATTTTTATTTTTCTAACCTTATTTTCAGATATCAACGCGGGCAATATATTAACTCATACTGGTAACTCAGTCTATCACTGAATTATAATGCGATTTTAAGTTTTGTGTTCGTTTTTTAGGCAACATTAATAAAAATTGCTTTTTAAGAAATTCAGAAATTGCATTTAGCTCCTGTCTTCGGGGATTTTTTCCGTTCACTAAGGATCACCGCATGTAATGTTTTTCTAATAGGCCTATGGACCACACCACAAATGCAGTAATTGCATTATGTTAGAATAGTTTTTCCAAATTTCCGATTATAAGTTAAGCAATATATGGATGTTTTAGGTAAATGCGGAGTTTCACACTAAATATATGTTTTAGTACATTCGTGTGTACTATTTTTATTTTTGTCACATACAAAATCGAGTTTTCTCTCCAAGTTCAGGATTATGTCATGCATTCTAAACCCTGGTTTCATTAGGGAATGACAGTGTCAAGTGCTAAGTAGCAAGACCCAGGTGCAGGTTTGACCCAGGGCCCCTGGATTGAAAGTAAGTACGTTAACAAGCAAGCTAAAGCGCCACATTATCTACTTTACCAGGGGTGGATTTAAAGGGGTGAAGGCTTAACAGGCTTAAGCTTTTCCCCCAAGATTAATGTGGTTGTAATGACATTGTACTAGTAAGTATAGGCGCCCCTATGGTAAAAGCAACCCAAGCTAATGTTACACAAGCAGGTTTTTGTTATTTGTCAAAATATAAACCTCCCCTCCCTCAGCTTACAATCCTGGATTCGCTCCCTGCTAACACTGTATACATTCCTTGGAAGGGGAGGAAATCGTGGGAGATATTTGACATCTTTAACCTATTCAACGTTATGTCTCCATAGTAAAGTTGTTTGGTTAATTTCCTTGTCAATCGATGCTGAATGGTAATGTCATAATTGATAACTTTGCCTACGTAATACTAGGCTACTGATCTTAGGTCTACTACAATATATTCGGCAATAATGAAATAAGTGTGATGGAATTCATTAAAATGTTTCTATTGATTCAGTGTAAACATTAACTTTCGAAATGTTTCACATTGTACATTTGTTAACAATTTGTCTATATTTAACTCTAATGTCAAAAGTTGAATTTGATTTCAATCCATGTTTTTCAATTTCATTTTCCTTATTGCTAAAAACATCAAGGAATAAATAACAGTATACAATACAATTTATTGCTGTTTTTGTTATTGTAATTATTTATTGTCTTTAATTATGATTTTGTAATGTAATGTACGTATCTAATACGACACTATTCATGAATGATTCATTTAGTATTTGTATAGCCAGGGAACAATGAAATTACACTTTAACTGGTATTGTACTGTTTTACAAAACAAAATGTGTAATGCGTACATTTCATAAGTTTATTTCAAGAATTCAACTGCGCATGTGCGTTACTAAGGTCAAACTTTCAACCAACCACCCGCGAATAAGCCTTTTCACGGTTTCAACTGTGCATGTGCGTTGCGATGGTCAAGTAATACAAAGATGCAGAACCATGACTTGCGATTGGTTAGTTTGTATGGTTTGGCCTTAGTCATGCACATGCGCAGTTGAAATGGCTTATTTATAGGTTTTGCTTGTTGTGTTTTAAACCTCCGTTGTATATATTATGTATCGTGTCTAAGGTTCATGTGCTCTATGGGCTGTTACGTTTTGTGTGCTAAATGTTGAAGGTTTCTTATTCCTGGAATTTACCATCTATGCTCTCTTATCCTGTTTTAGTTCAGAGGTTTTACACTCGATTTATATCAGAACGAATAATATGTTCTGCACATTCTCTACTATTACTAACTATATTCTTAGCTATAAAGACGTAGGATAATTTTGGCTTGAGATTCTATTATGATAAAAAACACAATTTTGGTGACGCTAGAAAAGTGATTCTAGGAAATTTTCTTCTGGTCTTACGTCAAATTGACAGATTTCTGAATCGACTCCAAAATAGACATTTAATAACGCTAGTATTAATAATTAAAGGTACTCTTCAAAGCGAAATACATAAGATAAATTAGAAAAGAGGTAAATCTCACTAAAACACCCAAATTGAACCTGCCATCACCTAGATGTCCTTCCGATTTTCAAAGAATTGAACCACGACTTTTATAGGCCTTGTAGGTATTTACCGAATCTTCTTTTGTTTCAATACAAATATGTAGGGCTTGGTTATTACTTTGCAATTTTGATAACCCATGATCATTCAAATCATTAGCTTATCTAAGAGTTTGTGCTTTCGGCCAGTGACGGTGAACCAGACGTGTACGCAATATCACTTCTCCCTAGCCAAAAAAGGATTAGGTTTATTTGTATTAAATAAACACTGTTTTGTGTCCATTGTTGGGGGTTTAAGGCGGATAGGCCCTTAAAATTGCTCTGCTTAAGTATATCATTTATGCCTACAGACAGATCAGTGGAGACGATAAGAACTATATGCATGTAAAAAAAAATGGCCCTCCGTGTGCATGTGTCTACCGCCGCCGGGATCTGTCATTTTGTTATGTGTTATTTCGACCGGTGATCCATCTTTCATTGTTACCCACCTTTTTTTACTGCTGGCCTGGATTTTCTGCTGCCACGTGATTGTTTAAAAAATGCGTGGGCCTAATAATGTTACGATTTAAATGTTCAAGCATCCGGAATGGACATCCGAGGACAATGTGTCTACTGTGAGGGCAGTAGACACACAGTTTTCATGGTGAATTTTGGAAAATTGTGCTACAACATCCTGGCCTAACATTATATAAATTGAACTTGAAGGGCAACGCCGGGATTAAAATTTTTATGGATAAATCTATAGAACAATTAGTTGCTACCTAAACTGACAAAATTTCACAACATTTGGACAATGATATAATGCCGAATCAAAAGTGGGTGTACTACTCAAATTACACAGTGTCAAAGATTAGGAAAATTATAGATTTTGAAAGGGTTGTGATTGAAAACCAAAATCACACAAATATAACTCACATAAATGGAAAGATCAGTCAAATTCACATTAGGACAGGTAATTTTTGATGTGAATTTTGATACGGTTTTCAAACAAAACCATTTCAAAATCTGCAATTTTCCCATTTTTTAGCATTGTGTAATATGAGTAGTAGACCCACTTTTTGAATTAATGCCTACTTAGGAAGTGTTTTAATTCATGATATCACTGTATAAATGTTTTAAAATTTTGTCAGTAGGGTAACTACTAATCGTTCTAAGGTGTATCTATAGAAATTTTATTCCCGAAATTCCCTTTAAAACCAGGTTGATCGATTGCAATTAAATTTTTCCAGACAACTATAAATTACACAATTGAAACCAAATAATAAAATCTACTACAAATAATGTTAATAATTTACTACCTCGTCTAATGAACCATTGTCATTACATAATAGCTTATTTTGTCAGTATGAACGTATTAGGGATAACAAAAATTGAATGAAGGAGTATATCATTAAGGTCCCTGGATTACAAATGTTAGATAAACTGCAGGTGTTCGCCTTCCAGTGGCAGGGTCATGGGTTCAATTCATACAAGCCTGTCAGAATTATTAATATGACCATAATTTCCCCTCCCTAAGAGACTTATGAATTGAGCATAGATTTATATTTAATTGATGAGCATTTTATGAACAGATCAACCGCAGGTATGCAAAATTGAACGATAAAAATTAGACCTACATAAAAGTGTACTTATCGTGTTAAATGACACTGTAATTTCCGGTTTAGGCCCATCGGGTATAAACAAACCTATAGGGGATAACATGATCTAGGGTAGAACGAAAAAATCCGGGGACCTCGAACAGGTTTGCTTCAAATTGTCTCTGGGTCAGTAACAATGAGCAAATTAGCATTTTTATATAGACCTATTTTTTATATTAATTGCTAGGTCAGGTTTGATGATATACGATCGAGGAGATGGGACGATCTTAATCATCATTTTAATATGACAGGTTTGACCTATTTTGAATTATCTTTTTAAACACTACCCTAATACCGCTGACAACTTCGTTTAATCGCCAATGGCTCGTTCTAGATCGCAATATTTATCTTGTGCTGTACTTCATACGGTTATTTTAATCGGATTAGCTAACGAAAAAAAACGAAGCACGATTACAGTATCAAATCTGATTCCTGCAGATTTTTAGACAAAAATATTGGCGGTAATGATAACTACGGTACTCGTTCTATGATAGACGAAGATGAAGATTGCAACGACGGCCGTATACTTATACCCTATTCAGACTACCATTGCAAATATCGCATTGCGATGCGTTGTGATGTAGTCGGTGGTAATCCAATTCCCAATCACAACCAATCGCAAATTTCAAACGCATTCACAAACACATTTTACTTTGTAACAGTTCCTCACAGAATGTGTTGTCGTAATTCATTCGGCGATAGAGGGTGTCCTGACCTC
>JAOTQE010004515.1:0-11283 GCA_025631205.1 Nesometra sesokonis
GAAGCTAGGCTCCGTAGACCTAGGCCTCGCTACGCGGAGTCACTAAAAACTGATTATATTTCTATTTTAGTAAAAAAAAGGTAACACAGAAACTTTAATATTTCGATATTCAATCACGTAAATGTTTTATTTATGGTTTTATTTCTCATTTAGTTGAAAAAACCTTTTTAAAAAAAAGTAAAAAAAAAAACAAAAAAAAAAACGCGACTGTGATTTGCGATTTTTAGGGTCGGTCGGTAAAGGGCAATACAACAATTTTTTTTTTGGCCTAATGTTTGTGAATAATAATTTAGGGAGTTTAAATACTATAGGTTAATACACATGGGAGAGAGCTGTTACACATATTCATAATCGATAGGCCTATTTTGGGAGCTTCATACTATATTTTATCAGTTACAGTGTGTCCTTGGGCAATCACTTTATCTACTCAGATAAATTGGAATATTATATTCTTTTCCACTACAAAATATGGAAATATACATTTTAATAAACAGTTTATGTTGCTTTGACCTTAGTCGCGCACATGCGCACTTGAAACCATGAAAGGGCTTATTCACGAGGTTGTACAATATAAACAACAAAATAATGTCCTTATTTTTAGCCATTTATAAGTTTATAAACCAACATGAACCTACAATTATTAGGACAAGGTAAGAAAGCAAAAAGTGGGATTAAAATGCATTATGTAACTTCTTATAGTAGAGTAAAAATAGCTCAAAAGGGGGCGTAACCCCAAAAAATTACAACAAAAGTTTTTTTTCAGCTGATTCTGGTAGTATTAGGTGTACTTTATAACAGAAAAAAAGTCTTACAAAATCCGACCACCGGAAAGTGCTTTTTTTTTCAAGATGGCCGCCAAAATGGTGCCCAGAACATAAAAACCTGTAATTGTTAATGCGATCTCTTTTTGTTTTTAATATATGATTTTATGGATCAGTAAATCAGTTGGTATAATCCTTAATGTGATCAGAGCAGATTTGATATCAATAAATTTAAGATGGTGTCCAAGATGGCCGCCATCTGCAATTTGTAATTTCTTTGATTTTGCGACATTTTCAAACCATTTCCTAAGGTCAACTACAAAGCTCAATTAATTATGTCATAAATCATGAATAAGTGCATTTTATAAATTTAAATTTGAAAATTTTGAAATGGAGATTTTTGGGTATGGGTAATGAATATTAGCCTTAAGCGTACTACTAGGTGAAAAAATCCTTTGATCATGAAGACATCCTAACAATGATTGCATTTGCCATGTTTTAACACGATTACAAAAGTTGGGCCATTATTACATCATATATGGTCAAATTCGTTTTGTTGAAAAATATGAAAATCTTGAGTTTTTGGGGAAGGAGTAGTATAAGTAGCCATAAGTGCAATTTAATGTGATCAATTACTTCAAACTTGGTGTTATCCTAAGGATTACTTAATTTTCAATGTGTTATAATACAATTCATAACATCAGATTATTCAGTAGCTTATAAATGATCGAATGTCACATAAATTTATATATATTTGGAAATGTCACGTTTTTTTTAGGATAGGGATAATATAAATAACCATAGTACAGTTTTATGTGATAATTTTCTTTAATCGTGGTGATATCATTCTAAAGAATTACTTAATTTGTCATGTGGTTAGAATAATTTTATTACAATCTGATTATATATTAAATCATAAATGGTCTGGAAAATGTCCCATAAATGTGAAAATATATGAAAATGTAAAGTTTTTGGGCCCAGGTAAGGATTATATACATATCTATGGGTGCAAATTTATGTGCTCTTGGTAAAATTCTAAAAATGATTGAATTTTTCATTTGATTACATAAAAAAAAACAATCAGGCCATTAATTACATAAAAATGATTAGAGGTCACATATAGTTAAACAAATATGAACATTTTGAGTTTTTAGGTTAAGGGTAATATAAATAGACAAATATACAGTTTGATGAGATCAATTTATTATTGTTTAGATTATTGAATTTGCCATTTATTGACATAAATTTCATAACTATTGGGTAATTAATTACATCATAATCGTCAAAGTTTACCTATAGTTTAAAAAACATGAAAATTGAGTTTTTTGGGTTAGGCGTAATATAAATAGCCAAAGATGCAGTTGATGTGATCAATTTCTTTGATCTTTGTACTATTGTTTAGATTATTGAATTTGCCATTTTTTGACATAAATTTTATGACTGATGGGTCATTGATTACATGATAATCGTCAAAGTTCACCTATAGTTTAAAAATATGAAAATTTGAGTTTTTGGGATGGAGTAACTAGTCAAAGAAGCAGTTTGATGTGATCAATTTTTTTTTATCTTTCTATTATTGTTTAGATGATTGAATTTGCTATTTGTTGACATAAATTTCTTAACTGAAATGGGTCATTAATTACATTATAATCATCAAAGTTCACCTATAGTCAAAAAAAAAAAATATGAAAATGTTGAGATTTTGGGATGGGGTAATATAATTAGCCAAAGAAACTGTTTGATGTGATCAATTTCTTTGATCGTTTAGACTTTTGAATTTGCCATTAGTTGACAAATTAAAAAACTAATGGGTCATTAATTACATTGTAATTGTCAAAGTTCACCTATAGTTAAAAAAACACGAGTTTTTAGGGTGGGGTAATATAAATAGCCCAAGATGCAGTTTGATGCAATCAATTTTTTTAATCTTTGTATTATTATTTAGATTATTGAATTTGCCATAAGATTATTGAATTTGTTGACATAAATTTTATAACTGATGGGTCATTGATTACATCATAATTGTCAAAGTTCACCTATAGTTTTAAAAATATGAACATTTTGAGTTTTTGGGGTAGGGGTAATATAAATAGCCAAAGATGCAGTTTGATGTGATCAATTTATTTCTTTGATCGTTGTACTATTGTTTAGATTATTGAATTTGCCATTTGATGACATAAATGTTATGACTGATGGGTCATTTATTGATTACATCATAATCGTCAAAGTTCATCTATTGTTTAAATATATGAATATTTTGAGTTTTTGGAGTTGGGGTAAGATAAATAGTCATATAGTAAGTGCAGTCCATTGACCTTGGTATAATCCAAAGGATTGCTTAATTTGCCATGTTTTAATATAAGTTCCTACCAATCGGGCGATTTAATAGGCCATTAATAGAAAAATGACACATAAAATTGTAAAATGTGGAATTCTCAAGTTTGTAGGTAGGGGTAATGTAAATAGCCATAGGTGTAATTTTATGATATGAATTCCTTTATCCTTGGTATCATCCTAAGGATTACTTAATTTGGCATGTTTTAACATTATGGTCATACTGATCATGCAATTTTTAAAGTCATAATTGGAAAAATGTCACAACAATTTTAAACAGTATGGAAATCTCAAGTTTTGGAGTAGGGCTAATGTAAACAGTTTTAAATGCAGTTTTTATATGATCAATTCCTTTGACATGATTATTCAATACTATTCCAACTAATACTAATTCAAACTATGTTTTAATAAAAAAAAAAATTATCATAATCTGGCAATTACTTATGCCATAAATAGCCAAATGCATGTATTTAATTACTCATTTGGAGTCTTTTGGCGGCCATCTTGAAAAGGGCACCCTTGTGAATATATTTATATTAATCAGATCACATTCTAAATTGATTTATATGATTTGTTGACCAATAAAACTTGAATATTGATAGAAAAAACCATGATTAGAGTACAATTTGTAGCTGTTATGATCATGGGCGCCATTTTGGCGGCCATCTTGAAAAAAAACAACACTTTCCGGTGGTTCGATTTTGTAAGACTTTTTTTCTGTTATCACACCCAATACTACCAAAATCCATTGAGAAACTTTTTGTTGCAATTTTTTGGGGTTGACCCTTATATCTACTCTACTATTTTTGTTTTTAGAATGTAACTTTCAGACATCAATTTGTAGTTGGACTCAGGACACCGAAGATGATTTTAACTGGAGTATACGGTGTGGTGCAACTACATCTCTTGGAACAGGACCCTCAAATGGTCAAGGCGGATTAGAATGTATGTCAAATTCCATTTTTAAACTTACTATACTAGCGAGGTTTCGCAGGTTTACGAAATACGAATACGAAAACGGATACGTCATACATTCTTGTAACATTTTAATAGACTTTAAATATCTGTGACAGTTGCTCAGTATTTTACCACGATCATCAACAATTCATATTTAAAAAATTTGAAAAAAATATTTTTGAAAACATTTAAGAACTTTAAAAAATTGGAGTGTGACGTATCCGTTTTCGTTTTCGTATCGACATAGACTTGAACATCTTAATGTAGATAACATGGATATAATTAAATGTACTTTCAATACAGTATATTTAAATATTTACAATTTGTACAGATTGTTACTAATTTTACGGTGAGTGAATAATAAAATATTATAGTGAAAACAGTCGATTGAATCTTATTTATATTAGCTGATGGGGATCTCCTAATGGATATTCATAGATTTTTAAATTGTAGGTCTAAAAACGACAGGAATTTCCTTACAATACAGAGAAAAATAATTTTTACGTCACAGCAAAAAAAAAACAATGGGTGGCGCCCTTTGTTTTTCTTTTTGAAAATTACAATCATTTTATTCATGAATGATTTTGTAACCGTATGTTACAGAGTAGGTATTCTGCAATTACACATTTTAAAATGTAGTAATTTTCCATCAGAATGTACAAATAATACGGAAGCTTACAATATTGTCAGTGATACTGTATATTTATACTTAATTACTAATATAATTTTAGATATAAAATATCACGAAGTTAGAAATTATCAGCAACGCTTTTCATAAGCTAGCGACAATCGGTTGGCTTCATTTATTTTATCATCATTACTGTAAACAAAAGGCGCCGCCTCATGCTTTGACGTAACAGCAGATGACTCTTATTATAGACGGTGACATTTTCTGACCACTACGGTAACTTATTATATGCATCAAAAATTTACATTTCAAACAATAAATATAAACCTATTTTATCAATACAAATGGCAGACTCTCTGTAAGATATTTTGAACAAAATGAATTTAAGTTAATTGCATGGTATTTCAAGAACATTAACAATTCCTTTTGTGAAGGATATTACATTGTAATAATCATAATATAAAAGCACGATGACCAAAAAGTGTTCGTGTAAGGCTCGTCGGAAAGAAGATATCTACAACACAATGTGATTGGTCACGTCAGTTGAGATATCATTTCCTAGACCAATGACAGACATTCTTGCTATACCCTTAAAAGAATCAACATAGAGGGGGCAATCAGTTTTTAACTTCCTCTAACCAGCATTATAATGTGGGAAATAATGTTCTGCTCCCGTGCGTAAGTACTATATGTCTAGTTACACTTAAAGCTACAGAATGCCATATTTAATGATAATTAGAAGCTCAAATACTTCCATATCAAAACAGTACATTAATGAATGTTATATATTTTTCTTACAGGCGATAGATATTTGTATATTGAGGCATCAAACCCCAGACAGTTAGGTGATTCAGCAAGACTAATGAGCGAACCGTTCAACACTATAGGAACATATTACTGCCTAACATTCTGGTATCATATGCAAGGGAGTGATATCGGATCATTGGCAGTACGTCTAACAACAGAAGAATCTGAAATCGGTGATATTATCTGGATGAAACGTGGTGAACAAGGCGATGGATGGTGTATAGCTGAGAAATCGTTTATGGTAGCATCTGAAGGAACTATGGTTGTAATTGAAGGTATTCGTGGCAACGGGTATAGGAGTGATATTGCTATAGATACTGTCACATTAACGTCAAATAACTGTCCATCCGGTAAGTCATCAAAAGAAACGCTTAATACACAAATATCAATACAATTACAATACATAATATTAGATGCCTTTGAGATGGAGAGAACAAACATCATTGTACGAACATTGAGAAACTATTGACCGAGGTTGTCGAGTTATTGGTACCACATAAATTCATTCCTAATTTACATATTTAAGCAAATTTGCATGCAAACTGAGCATACGGTTACTTGTGGTATTTCTAATTTCTATTCTCTTATGAACCATCTTTTAGAAAGTATAGAATCTAAAATAAAGTCAGATATCAACAGCTTTCTTTAAGTTATGCAACATTGGTGAAGGTTCTATAATTCTTGTTAAAATATGGTCCAAAATAAAAAAAACAACATTTTCGGTCATATTTGGTTTCGACATAAATAATCATAATAATAATAATCAGATAATCATTACCTGATGATGACATAATTTTTTGTCAAAATATTGAATCCTGTCACGATGGCGGGTATCTCATTTCTTGGAGTATGCATTATACTTTTGTATTTGTCAATAACTAATCATCTAATTCACAGTTAGTATGCTGGTAATAATTAGTACTGGAGTATGTACCAACTTTACCACTGAGTAAAGAATCTAGAAAATACGCCGGATTTATTAATAATAATGCCTTACGTTAATGTATAAAAAAAGATAACATAGCCTGTATTTTGCACATGATAATCAAAAAGTTCTCTAATTGCAAAGTAGTCTTCCTCAATTAAAGTAATGAACCATTAAAAAAACTTATTGGTTATTTAAATAATATTTCCCCACATTTTTTGTTAACAAAACACAATCTGAGTCCAATGCAAATGCGAAATTGGTCACTATTCAATAGAGGTTCCCACTAATTGCGGTTCTATTTATTTATTTTTCAGATGTTATACCCACAACAGAAAGAATATTGTATACGACAAAACCTGAACTGGAGTATTTGTCAACTTCAACTTTGGATGATGGGACGCTCTCTGAAACGTCAGAACCGGCCACCGGTGACGGTAATGGTTTGTATTTATTATTTTAAGTAATAAGTAATTTTATCTGCAAGGTTTTCTCCTAATTTGTTGCAATGATATACTGTTACCATGGCAACACAATAACCTTCATAATTGAGAAATGTGTCTTGCCGGTCTTCCCAGTCTTTACCGCATAACAATATCCCCTTAACTTCTTGACCGTATAAGTCTCAAACCCACCAATGGGTTTTAGTCCAGTTACCAAAATGTGCAAATTCTCCAAATGTGCAAGCAAATTCACTTTTAACTACACATTTCGGTAACAGTTGATCCCGTCAGGTTTAGGTGCACTATCGGCACATTATGGTGACAAATTTCTGTTACCAAAATGTGCAGTTACCAAAATGTGCCGTAACGTAGTTACGAAACATTTTGGTAAACTGCACATTTTGGTAATTTACCAAAATGTGCAATTTACCAAAATGTGCCGTAACAGCATCCCATTAATGCCTACTAACCAGTCAAAGCACAAAAGTTTGTTTAATCTGTGTTGTTTGCGAAAATTTATGTCGTTGGTTTTACACAACAAATCTAGCATAAATTGCCTTCGATAGAAATGTTTTACCGACTCTTGCAGAATCCGATTTTCTACATCCTGGGCGACAATTTGTGAAGGAAAAACAGAAGCTAGGTGCACAAAATTTTGTCATCTGCACAAATTTTAGCTAGACGCAGCTGATTACGCTAAGTTCAATTTTTTTCAAAATCAATGAGAAAAGTGATACTATAAAGACTTCTGTGTTGCATTTGTATAATGATAATAATAAAAAAAATATACCGGTACCTTAAATCATTTTGCACTGTGGATTTTATGGATTTTATGCCAGTACAGTATACAGTTTTATTCCAAAAGGTATCTTTTTTGTTATAAATAATACTAATAAACAGGTTTTGTTTATAGAGCGCTCTCACAATAAGTCTCAGAGCGCTAGCTAACACTGTGCCATTATCTTTTTCCAAAAAGATAGCACTTCAAAAGTTTTTTTGAAGCCATCGAGAGATGTTTCTTTGCGAATGAAAGATGGAAGTTCATTCCAGTAACATTAAATGATCTTGATCCATATTTAGAATTTTATCTACAGCGTTTAAGGATGCTTAAGGAGATGTTTATCAATGAGAAAAGTGTTACTCCTTTTGTTAGCCTGGTTCTCTACGCAAGATTTGAAGTTTTTCAATTTAGTTTAGTTATGAAGATTTATCCAAAATGAACGAAAAATGCTACTTCTCGTTTTCTCATTGGATCATTGAGACATTTGTGAAAAATGGACCTCCGAAAGTACATTTCAAACAGTTCAGTATTCTTTTAAGCAATTATTATTTACGAAAAGTATTTTTAGGTTATACAAATTTTAAGAATATTCTTCATTATACTATGTTTGCATTACGTTCCCGGCTGCCACGGCTGTGTCGTTCGTTCGAAAGGCATGCTTTGGCATTTATAATATCTTGTTCACACTATGCTCCCATTGAAATCAGCAGTCTCGTTTTGTCGTTTGCTTCTTGTTTTTTTCATTAGTTACTGTTTTACACTGAGAAACCTATAAAGGACAATAATGATAAAAGACTATTAATACATTTCTTAATTAAAATTGATCAGTGGGAACGTCTTTTATACCGCATCTACAAAATCAGAAAGTTAGGCCTATGCAGTTCACGACTTTGAGCCTAATCTCTGATCATGACTAGCCACCAATTCCGTACCCAAATTGACGTTTGCGATAACGTGTGCCTTCAATTCACAACACTGCAGATCACAATTTATGACAAAGGTAACGCGACATGGGTACAAAAATCCAGTTTGATATTGAAAAGCCAAAATATGTTATTTGTTACATTTCGCAGGTTTTATTGTGAAATTATGTTTTGCTTTTTTTTTCAAAGGGATGCTTTAACTATTTATAAGTCTCTATTCACCGTAATTTCATATTTATGTAGGGATTGTATTTATTACTACCTATGGTGATAGTACTCCTCTATCACCATAACGCCACTAAATCACGTAATACGATGGGCTAGTTTCGTAAAAAGTCAACAGAATATCATTATGTTATTATTAGGAACAGAAAAAGAAAACAAAGAAAGAGATTAAAATGTCGACGTTTGTTATTGTATAAATAGAATGTGATTTCCAAACATCGATTTGTCATTGGACTCAGGCCATTGAAGATGATTTTGATTGGACCAGGCGTTGTGGCGAAACTACATCTACTGGAACAGGGCCTTCAAACGGTCAAGGCGGATTAGAATGTAAGACAATGTGACTTTTTCACTTAAATAGTTTATTTAATATTACCTTTGGACAAATTTATATAACAAACAATAGAAATATAGTTGAAAATAAGGTTGCTCAGTTTAGCAACAGTAAAATAGAATATACATGCCTGTAGTAAGTGAATTTACCATTTATACAGATCGTTACTGTTTTACACGAGTAAAGAGCGATAATGATAAAGATAATTGATACATTTCTTACCTAAATTAGTTCATGGAATCACCTAATAAATTTTTATTGATTATTATAATATCATCCACCAACTGTACCAACTCTCAGAAGTCCAGATGCGGTGATCCGGTATCGTGACTTGCTCTTTCCCTGCATCGTCTGTATCCGATCGGTTCTCTGGCGACACCATCACCATTTTCCTCATTTATTTGTCAAAATGAATTGGTAAGATATACATTTGCAAGCCAGGAGCGGATGCAGACTTTTGGAAAATGAGGACCGGAAGGGGCCGGTAGAAATTAAAAAAAATAGGGGGTCCGGGGGTATTTTTTGTCTAAAAAATTGTGGTTTTTAGATACCCGGAAATATCCTCAGGGATGTGTTAAGGGATCAATTCTTGCATACTCTTTTTTGAATACTTTTGCTTTATAGACAATGCTAATATGCTTTACATTCCGAAGGGGAGGGGGGAGGGGGAGCCGGCCCGTCCCACCTTTAAATCTAGCCCTGCAAGCCGCTGACAAATTACAATACATCTATGTATTGATTATTTGAGGTTGTCTAAACACTAGACCATAATGGACACCGCATGAGGAGAAGTTGTGGCAACACTTGCGGTTATAATCACAATCGAGAAGATATTATTCTCTCATCCACTTCTCGATGCTACTGGTAAATAAGCTCTATTATTTAAAAGCCCTATAAGCTTTCGGCACGGGAAAATGGTTCACATGTTTATTACCAGATCATGAAGTGTTTTGATTCTTAACCATAGGGTCAAAAATAATATCATCGTTCATACGACAATTCGTGTTAATGGAATAATGGATGTTATATTTTTTCCACAGGCGATAATTATCTGTATATCGAGGCATCGCATCCCAGAGAGTTGGGCGATTCGGCAAGACTAAGGAGCGGCCAATTGCACAATGTTGGCACATACTACTGCTTAACATTCTGGTACCACATGCAAGGGAATGATGTAGGATCATTGGCAGTACGTTTAACCACGAACAAATATGCAGTCGGTGAAGCTATCTGGACGGAAAGTAATGAACAAGGAAGTGACTGGCATAAAGCTGAGCAGTCGTTCAGGGTTGCATCCGAAGGAACTATGGTTGTAATCGAAGCTATTCGTGGCAAAGGATACGAAGGTGATATTGCTATTGATACTGTAACATTATCGCCAAATATCTGTCCATCAGGTAAGACATCGAATGAAACACGCACATGTAGACCTATACTGTAATACGATACTAACTATTGAAGCCAACGAATATGAACACCGTAAAATTCTGATAAAAGCCATTTACATAAATTATTCATAAGACTGTTGTTAGATAGGCTTAATATTTTCCATATGGTTTTCTTTCAAAAATGTTGGTTTACTTTTTCAAACCCTTTTCAGATTAAAACAAATCTAAAGTCTTTATATCCTATGTAATTTACTTTATTTTTATTCAGCTTTTTAATTCAAATATAAGCCTATAAATGTGACTGTCAGTGGTGAGGAATAGTCATTTCCGGGTAGGACTAATATTAATAAAAACACCAAGAAGTTCATCAACTTTCTTCTCATAACATCACATGATGTAATACACACATTAATGTTCGTTGATTTTTGGGAATTTAAAACTATTTATTTATTTATTTATTTATTTCTTGTTTAACCTGGGTATCCTGTTCAGTGCAAGAACACTGATCTCCCACAGGACCCAGGTAACAAAGATACAATACACAGTTTAAAATTTATAAAATATTAAAAGTTAAAAGATTTTAAAAAAATATAAAATATATACAGAAAAACATACTTAAATCACATCAGCATAATCAAATAACGGTAAAATAAGGGATTTATAAAGCTGATTAAGCGAATGTATATCAAGAAACTTGTGGATACGTCCTAGCATACCTATCCTACTATTAATTTTCTTTGTAATATTATCTATATGAATTTTCCATGAAAGAGAGGA
>JAOTQE010004526.1:0-11282 GCA_025631205.1 Nesometra sesokonis
TAATATTATTTATTAAGAATTGTTTTAAATATACCTGGAATGTGTCGACCGTTCAATTAAACAGGCCTATAATTCAATTCAATTGTAATGTAAAAAAATGCCATAACGCAAATTTTAAGAACAGCCTTTGGAGAAAACAGTTACAGGTGCAGGGCATATTTCATTGATTTACAATATAGTATTCCATTTTTTTAGGAAATTGCTTCTATATTAGTGAAAACAATCCTCATTTCTCAATTGTGTTCCATAGGAAAAATTTAATGAAATCTCGCTGTTGGTTTGACTTTTTATATTATTGTATGTTTCATAAAATGTTTGCAACCTATGCATCGTATATATGCTTTATCTCTAACCGATTTCCTCTCGTTACATTTTGTTTTTCCAGAAAATGAAAAAGCATGCATTAACCTATTCAACAGATATACGACAGATCGACCTTGATGTTAACCGGACATTTCGCAATCATATTATGTTCAGGGAACGTTACGGGATAAAGCAACAGGCCCTGTTTCATATATTAGCAGCTTATTCTATCTATAATTCTGTAAGTACATAATCCGCTTTCAGTGATTGTTAATTTAATTTGTAGTTGTTTTTGCTTTCTCTATTTGGTATAGTACCATACTCGTGCGTATAAAATTTGTAGCATTTTTTTAGGGGTATGATTCAAATGGGGGGGGGGGGGGTTATATAAACTAGTGTAGATGAATAATGGAAAATGTTTATTATTGAGAGTGGGATTTAGCTTAATTTGAGAGCAAGGCATTTAGCTCAGTTGGTTAAACCTGTAGTTACTATGCTATGTGCTGAAGCATTTAAAGACTTCACGGGTCGATCGAATACACTGTCAATCTCATTGTTTTTCAAGTGGAGGTTAAAAATACAAGTTAACAGTACACCATTTTTTAGATGAGAAATTAAGCCATTGGTCCTGCGTACAACATACCTCATGTGCACAATAATAAACGCAGTACACTCTTTGGAAAAAGTAGGGGATTGTCCCGGTGTATTGCCAAATCACCACCAGAAGGACCCCACTGAAAATAGTCAAGTTTCCGTGGGTTGTCATTAGAGTGTTCTCCAACACCGAATAAATCAAATGAAATAATGTACATCAGATAGGCTTCTAATAGCTTCCGTATCATTTAAATTCTTCAGATGAATTGTATAAAAATGTATTGCCTTTGAAAGTGATTAAGTTCACTGTTGGAATCTCCCAGGCTACGCATGTGACAATGACAAATCCGTGGATTCAAAATCCGGTTCACCATCTATCAGTTGCCGTGGACAGGCCGATTTCCAATTTTGGAGTTGACATCTTGGCTGCTGTGCAGTGCAGTCTAGCGCTAGGCGCTGGCTTACCAGAGATTTCAAAAATGGCAGACCCTAAATAAGGCCCATAAAAAAATTATTAGTTTATCACCCCCGGCCACATCACTTTTGGGGAAATCCCGAGTTTTTTTTTACTCATTTTACTATTCAAATGATCGGTTTTTTTTTTATATTCACCAGAAATGCTTTGGATTTTCTTAAAATAAGTTTATATGATCGGTCCTTGAGCTCACAGTGATGTACACAACCAGGAATAGGCCTACAATGATCAATATTCGCTGCAGGCTGGTGCGCTGGTATCTGCCACGTATTTGCGCGAGTCTAGAATAATGGAAGACCTTGTACCCCAACGTAAAAAAACAAACTGCCCCCTCATCAGTTTTTATGTTGTGGTAGGGTGATAAACTAATAATTATTTTTATGGGGCCTAACAGAGAATGGGTGAAATGTGTTGTATACTTTTGTCTTAGACGGTGAAAAAGAATACACAAAAAGCCAAGCTAACACAAAATACCTATCCAAGCTAGGCAGCTCGAAGGTAGAAGCTTGCAGGCCGCTTAGCTCAGCCTTTCGTCGATATCTACCTTTTCCCCAGAAGTCATTGCGAATTTTGGCTTGTCTGCT
Organism: Nesometra sesokonis; assembly: GCA_025631205.1. Classification (NCBI taxonomy): domain Eukaryota; kingdom Metazoa; phylum Echinodermata; class Crinoidea; order Comatulida; family Antedonidae; genus Nesometra; species Nesometra sesokonis. Next base: position 1,957 of record JAOTQE010004526.1, read on the forward strand.
GCAACCGATAGATGGAGCACCGTATTGCGAATCCACTGAATTGTTGTAAAATGTACTTGCGTAAATAAGGGCCTTGCCCACCCCATTTTAATAAATATCCATCTAATTAGCATTAGTACCCCTTTAATTTTAAACAAGCATTCACCAACCTAAACAATCTGTAATATGCAAAGTTTTTCATCAATTATCTAATAATATTCTCAGTCCATCTCACTTTCATCAACCATTATTAGACCAAATAAAAAATAATTGCTTAGCGTCACTGCCTTTCCTGAATCTTTGTAATGTAATAAAGAAATAGTTGATTATTATATACTCCGCCTCCACAGTATTTGACACAAAAAAATAACTAAAATTTTCCCGTCTAAAATATTGACAGATAAAAATAAAAAACAAAACCTCCCACCACCACTTGATTTATTTTTACCATGTGACGCTAAACAAGTTGTTTTTTTATGTGGCCTTATACATTATTTTCTATTAACTTGTATTCGTACTGCTTTTCATGAGTTTAATTGACTAATCCCATCCAGGGGTTTTGTTAATTTTCACTTAAGGCGGCAAAATATATTTCACAGCAGGTAACTTTGAAAACGATTTACAGAGTCCACCCCTTTCCACTCATATTCATAGGCGGATAAATCCGCCAACAGATGGCAATTTTTACCGCTTACCTGCTATTAACAAAACCCCTGCCCATCTCAGAAGTTCAAAAATTTTGTAAGCGCATGGACAGTCGGTATGATTGTTTAATAATGAAACATCAAAACAAATCAATTGTATAAATGGCAGTTTGGTTTGGATTATGAGGTTAATGGTTCTGTTGATATGTTTGATACCTGTTTCCTACAATGAACTAGATTATTAAATTGGAAGTATTTGGAAATTTGATCTATATTGATTAGTGTATGTGGAACAGTGAATGGCATTGATTGGTAAATGCATTGAATGAATTAGCTGGTTTCATATTAATAAACCACTGGCATCCATCTTCATTTGGTGCAGTGATGCTGTCGATTAGTAGTTCAGATGTTTGCTTTGTAATGGCATTATCTTAGTTGGTTAAATTAGAGGTAGTCACTGAGCCATGTGCTGAGCCATACGCGGAATTAGCGATGGTCTGTGACGTCACAAAAATTTGCCATCATGACAACGGAATCATAACACACTGTGATGTACCTATCTATTAACACACGGCAAGTGTGAATGTTACCCAAGAAATCGGTTGAAATACTGAATTCAGCAAGTATGATCATTTTTAAAGCATTATTACACATCTAACTTAGTCTAAGATTTAGTAGATCACAGTTGATTTGGTTTTAGTCTACATTTACATGGACAAATTTGGAATTCTGTTGATCCACTCAGTAGAGCTAAGCTGATATTTGCACTAGCACATCAGCACTGTCTGCGTGGTGGGAGGCAGGTGCGGATTTAAGAGTGGGGGAGGGTAGTTGCGCGCCCCCCCCCCCACTCCTTATAGAAGGTGCACCATGTCAAAAATTTACCCAAAAACTCAAAACATGGTAGCAGAGCAATGAAATGGGAAAATAACCTTTTTTTTTGGCTCGTCAGGAAATACTTAACAACCACGCCCACCCGGACGGGGAAAGTGTGCCCCCCCTTTCGGTGGATCCTGGATCCGCCCCTGGGATTGGCCTAAAACCGTTCATATTTCTCAGCAAATTTAACAGCTTTAATCCAATCTTAATAAAGCATACCTAGTGAGCAAAAGATGTATGATTATATCCCAGTTTAGCTTCCCCCGGTTTGATCAAATACATTGTCATTCTCTTCATGTTTTTTTTTTCGTGTTGTGAAATACAAATTAGTAGTGCACCATCTTTTTGATTCTGCATTTAATAAAGACTGTAACAAACAAGATATAAAAATGTGAAAAATAGCCATATAATACAGGTTGAAATCCTATAATTTTAAGAAAGTATAATTCATACTCCAAGCAATGAGAAACATACCATTGTGACAGGATTTTATATTTCAACATAAATTATGTCATCATCAGGAAATGATCCCATTCTGATGACATAATTTATTAGTAATTTATCTCATTGCTTGGAGTATTCATTATACTTTCTTACTTGAAGTTGATTAGCCTACCCTTCGGATCTATAATGTCAAGGTTGCAGAAAACATTGAATTTATTTATAATAATAAAACTTGAGCACATATAAATTAATAGTATTTTTCACAGCTGTCTAAATATGAAAGAAATTTATAAAATAGTACAATGCATAAATTACAAATATATTAATTAAAGAATTAAAAAATTTCTACTGATAGTCTTACTTGGGAAACTGTCAATTATTTGATAGTATTGTCTTTTAAGTATAGATTATGACTTCTGCAATTTAAAAAATTAAAACAACTGTACATGTACAACCAATCTATTAGTCGTTGACTCATTCAATATTGTACCACAGTTCGTACAATATATTTTTCATATCCCTCTCAAAGGCATTCAGTATTATGTAATTTATAATGATGAAAGTCAAAAAGAAAAATCATGTCTAGGGAAATGAATTTCAATTTAATCAAACATTAGTACAAATTAGCCTTTTATTTGATATAACACATCCATCTATAAAGTTTGTTAACTCTGTAATGATATAGAGATAATATCCAGCCTGCTTCTCTTGTTGTTGACATTCAATGGATTTGAACCTTTACAATAGTAGGTTGTATTTACTGTTAGAACTACTTTTTTTCCATTGATTTACTTCATAAAATGTGACCAATTTTTTTTCAATTGTTCTCAGTCTCGCACATTTTCAAATGAAAAAAAAAATGTTCATAGTTAAACTAACCATGAATGTGTGCATTTTTTTTTAAACACTGCATAATTCATAATTTTATTCGGAAAGGTTTACTAATCAACTTGAAGAAAGTATAATACATACTCCAATCAATGAGATCATATTATGACAGGATTCAATATTTCAACATAAATTATGTCATCATACTTCTGTTATATTTTTAAAATTTTAAATAAGTATGAAAGTTTGGTATAACATTCAGGAATGTCACCAGCTTTTTTGAGTGCCGGACGGAAAACAGTGCCCCCTTTTTCGTGAACCGTGACCCACCCATACGCACACAATGACTCATGCTGTTTAAGCCTGCGATGAACAATAAAGAAGGGCAGTTATTTCATTACATTACAAAACGTGACCATAGAACAAAAGCTGTAATCTTTTGTTTTAGTAATAAGGCTAGGATTTCTATCGTTTTTCAACCGATCAGTCACATATTTGATTGAAATTGACAATTGTTAAGGGTAGATAGTGGTGATCGCTAGCCTAGAAATGCTTTGGAATAATAGTAGTTGTCGCTAGCCTAGAAATGCCGGACAGAAAAGCACCGTCCAGGGTGGTGACATCCCTGAACATTTTTCAACTCAATTAAATTGCACCCATTTTTATGTTTATAATAGCTTTTATGATGTTTATGTCTCATCTTATTAAATTGTCATTACATGAGGATGATGATAATACTAGGTTCTGTTCTTTGACATAATAGTGCCACTCTCTAAGCCTTATAATGAAATTTGGTTTAGAAAGCATGACATAGGCTATATTTAGACTCAACGATTAAGCGGAGCGTAACGTACCCAGCGTACGATTATCTGTGTCTGAACTAGCCGGCGATTAGCGCAAGTCCCTAATTCGGAGCATAACTTGTGCTCCCTGCAAACCCTGGTTCAGCATAAGCTACGGAGCTACGCCTCGTACACCTGAATTGTTTTGTCCTTGTGTTACGTGTTGTCCAATCACAATTTGCAATCAGTCTGCATTGGCCAATCAATTAGTGATCACTGGTCATAGAAAACCCCACTGGCGGCAATTTTAAAATTGCTACGCCTTGTGTCCGAACACCTTGGTCGTTAGGCAGCAGATTAGCTTGCGCCTTGCTTACGCTAAGCTCTGCTTAAGCCATGAATCTGAACATAGCCATAGATCTCATGGTTTGGTTGTGGTGGTGTACTATAATGGTTTTTAGTTGTGATGGTGTTTTTGTTATTGTTAAGTTTATTGTATTTTTACTTTAAAATTTAAAATATGAAAATTGTTTTTTAATTTTATCTTGTTGCCGAAAAATATGACTTTGGCTCTATGTCATTGGTGGATGGATTTAAGAGAATTTATTTTATTATTTACTCTCATCATAAATCTTGCCACAAAATTGCAATCTTAATGCATGTTTTTAATAGAGATAAATATCGGATGTTATATTCATTCGTTCATTCATTCATTCTTTATTTCGGAAATATACATCCATATCATATAGGAAAAAAAAGAGAACAATAGATACAAATTATTTAAATATAGGCCTACAAAAGATTACAAAAATCATGTGGTGGGCTCCCAGACCAGTCAAAAAAACTAGGCCTACGTGTAAATTGATTTATTATAAATTGAAATTAAATTCTTTTTAATAAAATTTGAATCCTAGGGTACTAATACAGACAAGTTAATAGTTATTAAAAACATGATTAATTAATAACTACAAACTATCGGAGGTTTGATTGATATAAAATTAAAACTTTGTTCTGCTAGGTTGGAACTATTCATGTCTCATTCCATTTGAACTAAGCCAGGAAGCATTTACCCCCGGTTCTTTCCTTTACCATATGACAGTTTGCTTAACGCCATTTGATTACTGCTAAAGGCATTAAGCATGTTGTTTTATTCCCCCTGTGTATTAAATGTTCGTTCCCCGGCAAGTTTGATGACCTTTCAGTGAGAATGGTCTCAACACGATTAGATCTAATGTGTATATCATTGAAGGCTTAGGGATGGTCATGTAAGACTGAAAGCTCTGGGTTTATTAAGCAGGAATGAAATTGATAGATGAGTAGCCTAGGGTAATTGCATCTAACTTGTACAAAGTGAACAGTTCTTTCCAAACGAATAAATAAACAGTAATTGATCATGAGGGAGGTCTTTATTCTACTTCATATAAATTTTGCAAATAATTCTTGATTTAAGTTCCGAGAATTGCATCAGGAAAATCAAATAAAGTGAATTAAACATTCCCTAGCTTGTTGTATGCAATTTACCGATTGATCAGTATGTGGGAATCCATTATACAAGTATATTTGAATCTACGCCTAATGTAATGTTTGAATAATATTCCACTAGACCACTCACCAAATACCATATCCTCCCTCTTAAAAGTAGTCAACTATCCCACATGTGACCATCTGGAAAACCAAATTTTAAGATAAACAAGATGATTTTGAATCTGATTTCAGTTTGGCTTCCATTTAATAATCTATTATCATTAATTTATCATTTAATTTAATGAGTAGATTGCTATCAGCGGTCTTTAAAATTAAATTATGTTTTTTTTTCCATTACATTAAAACAAAATCAACTATGGTCCAACAAATCTAAGACTAAGGAGAATGTTTAATAATGCTTTAAAAATGATCATGCTAACTTCAATATGTATTTCAATCAAATTGTTGGTCAACATTCTTATTCACCATGTTATAAGATGAGTGCATTTCACAGGTTGTTTTGATTTTATACCCATTAGAGGGAATTTTCGTGACGTGACATGCCATTTTTTTACACCAAACCATTGTACAATTTACTACTACTATCTTTAGATAACAATACATTAAGTTTTTGAACCATTGGAAATAGTACATAAAAATAAATAAATATTTAGCATAAGTTTTAAGCCTACATTACCCAGATTCAATTCCCACAAAAGTGATTTTAATTAAAATTTATTACATCAAAATTGATTCATTTTATAGAGGTGATATTATTTTATACAATTTTTTAAAGCAAATTTGACATTTGAAAACTGAGTACTAAAAATAATGCTTTTAGGCAGACAGATGGCTGCAAAGCTGGCAAATACTTTGGAATAAAATATATGACTAGTTTCCTGCTTCTATTTTAGTTTAAGGATAAAATATCGTAGGTTTACGTTCAGTGTTAAATAGCATTAATGTCAAACCATAGACAATGTTTCAACATTCACACTTAAAAAGAGATAATTTTGAGATCTTGATTACCTGTGTATTTTTATCCTGTCATTTCCAATAGCATAAGTAGTGTATATTTAATTTAAAACTTCAAAAGCAAAGCAAGTGAGTATGAGCTATGACTTTTTGAGAAAATGAAATTAAATTTATTCAAAAAGAAGTTTTAAGATGGCGAAGAAAGTTATAAATAAAATGAAATACAAACTAAAATGCAAATTGCACAATTGAGATATGTCACTGTAAAACCACCAAGTTGTAGGAAAAATGGAAATTGAGTTATTGTAGCTCAAGCTTTAAAATGACTGGTCAATTATCAAAATCAGACACCTATAACTGAAGTTATTGGACAAAATATACATAAATTTCCTTTGTATTTGCTTATATTTCCTGTTGTTTATTATTTTATTTCTCAATAATTTCCTATGTGAGAACTTGGTGGTTTTGCCATGACTAGCCTCAATTCATTAAAAAAGCCATTATTGTTTGTTTGTTTGTGTGTTTATTCAGAAAATTTAAAATGACAAAAAGAACATACAATAACAAATTTTCTAGGATAAAAACACAATAAAGTAGCCTGTATTGGCCAACTTATTTCCATTGTGGTCCTTAAAAACAAGAGACAAATCAACATCAAAAACACCAAAAAGAACATAATTACCAACCATTTGCCTTTGGAAAAAAAATTAGCCCATTCCTCTCTCTCTCTCTCTGATTGATAATAGTGAATACAGGTATGTTTTTATTTCTTTTTTTAAACCGATAAAGATTATCAATAGCTTGAATTGACTTGGGTAATGAATGAGTTCCAAAGGCAAATGGTTGTTGACAAAAACATTGATTTACAAATTACCTAATTTTGGTCTGAAAATTGAAAAATTTGAAGATCGAGTATTGTGTCTGTGAATATTATTAACTCTGATTATTCCTACTTTCAAATATTCTGGACATGTACCGTTTACAATTTTAAACATATGGTTTAATTTTAGTTGTACTACAAAAATGTAATTCTTTTAATTAGATGAGATAAATGTTAGATGGTAGACATCAAATAGTCTTTTAATTTGTATGCCAGGGACATGAGTTCACTTTCAAACACAACTGGACACCTGTGATGCACCATGACGTGATCGCACATCAAAAACTGCGTAAAATTGTATTTTAAAATTCTATTCCCTAAATCAAATAATTATAATATTTACAGTGTAACTTAAATGTATGTTTTTTATGTCTATTATTATTTTTAATATTGAATTATTTCATTTTCTTTGTTGAGGACCCCTTCTGAAACAAGCTTCCGAGCTTAAAGGGTTATCCTCTGCTATACCATATATTGTATCTTTTTTTTTTCTTTTATATATTTACTTATATCGTTTGTTGTTATTATATTGTATGCATATGGATAGCAATAAATATTACAATTACAATTACAGAATATCACATTTTCATGCTCGATTTAGATCGTATGTCACCACCTAACGTCTATACAGATTGGTAACCTGTCAAGATATGTAAACAATAGTATAGGATCCCTCTAGTGTTCAGGTGCAACAGATTGGCCTTTTGTTTTCAATATAAATAAAAATATAGTGCCCTCTATTTTGCTTTTTGGCAGGCAATTCCTCCATGAAAATAAGGATATATAATTCAAAGCTAGAATTCTTTAAAAAATTGTTAAAAATGTTGGATTGCACACCAAGTGAAACACACTAGATTGTAAATACTCTCTGGCGGTGAGATTTTATTTTATTGGGTTCTGGTAGTTGCTGGTGTTACCGGTTCTGTTTAGTAGGACCGCTATGAAACGGTATGGGAAAACTGTCACCCACATCTGATGAATATTTATTATTTATTTATAACAAGTATAAATATTTATAATGTGCAAATTTCAAATGTAAAGTGTCCTAGATGTTACATTTTCATTGACGTTTTTTTTTCATTTGAAGCCATTTTATAATATCGTTTCAGGTTTATTATGTTGTACTTGATAAATTTAATGTTATATAATGATATTTATATTATTTTTATAGGAGGTTGGTTACTGCCAAGGTATGAGTCAAATAGCTGCACTACTTCTAATGTATATGAACGAGGATGATGCTTTTTGGGCATTACATGTTTTACTCACGGATACAAAACATGCTATGCATGGTAAGGTTTAATTTATAGTATTATATACAGTTTGTGCTATTATAAGACCAGAATGAAAAACAAACCTTTTTCGGTACAACTTTATTCCTTACCATTGATCCAATGTTTTTTTATCATGTCCTTGTCAGTTTTAAATAAACACTAGATCTGGTGTCCTCTGCAGAAAATACATCTGTTTTTTTTATTTGTGTTGTTGCCAATGAAGTACAATTGCAAGCTAAACTAAACTAAAGTAACCAAAATAACAACAATTTGTTAGATTTTCCATTGCTGTGAATTTGATTAAAAAAATAAAATATTCTTAGCCTTAACCAGCTGTGGGGCAACCAAGGCATCTGCCCCAGTAGTTTTTCTCAAGGGGAAGAGGGAAAAGAGAGGGGAAAATTTCATCAGAAATAGGATGTATATAATCACCTCAAAAAGATAATTTAAATGCAGGAGAATGCATCTTCCGGGCACTCGCTGCGTTGTGCGGTGGTCGTACAATGGTTGCACGACTAAGCCGTCGCTCCCTGTGTGTGTGGTATCAAGATGCGATGATAGTCTTCTACTACTACTCGTTGGCCCACAGTTGTTTTAGTGATTCAACATGGAAATCACTAAATAACCATTGGCCGATGAGTAGAAGACTGTCATTGCATCTGCTGGAAACCACACACACAGGAAGCAATGTTTTAGTTGTGTGACCGTCATACCACTGTCGCAGGATGTAGTGAGTAGCAGCCTTAAGTACACATTGACATGGGTACTGCCCTCTCAACCTGTTCCTTCTCTACTTATTTGTGTCAAACTATTCTTATTGCATTTGGAAGCTATTTGTTCAGCAGTTTCGTTAACACACATAGCGGTTTGTTTGCTCTTTCCACTTTGTGCTTGTATTAATTACTTATATGAGAGCCAATGTCAAGAGAGGATGCAATCATTCCAGCCCTTTAATTGTTTTTGTTAGACAATTGGCTAGCCACCCCCTGCACTCTCAAAAAAAACAATTAAAAAAAATAAAATAAGGAAAAAATGACAAAGCGGCGACATTTATTAAGGCCCACCCCCGCTCGGTGTTGCGCACCTTGCCAGCCACCCCACTTTTCCAAATCCTAGATCCGCCACTGAAGCCCCATTTAAGATTGTATACCGGACACTATGTTTTCCGGAGACCCCC
>JAOTQE010004537.1:0-11282 GCA_025631205.1 Nesometra sesokonis
GGTCTTTGAATTAGTGTCCGTTATGGGAGGTGTCCGCTTACGAGAGGTGTCCGCACAGGGAGGTTCAACTGTAGTATCTCTTTAGCCATGTTCGTTCTATTCCCCCTCTTTATTTTCTTCTCTGCTGTCTCATAGTCTTACTTAATTCTGTATATTCCATCTGGTTCTGTACTGATTGACTTCCTATTGATGTGGTTTCAGAACCTTTGACATAAACAGAACTGACTGGTTAAGAAAAGTGAAAAAATAAACAGATCAATTCTCAACAAAAATACATAATTATTTAATGAAATCCAAATAATTTTATAGTAATATTTTATTTGATTTCAAATGTATTTGTTATATTTCAATGGTTTCAATTTAAGGAGGTTGCATAATAACATGATAACAACTCTACCAGTCGGGACATTTGATGGGTTAAACAAACTTCAATGGCTGTAAGTATGAACATATCACTGCTCATTATTGACATAATATTTGTTAAGTCTTACTAGCAAAATGGATTATTTTTAATTTTTCATATTTCAATCTAAACTGCGTTAAAAACAATTACAATAATCAATTACTATTTGGTTATGACCTGAAAGCTAGTCAAGAATCAAATGTGAAAAGAAATTTCAATAATTGGAAAGGTAGAAACCCTTTTTCAGCTAAGCTTGTGTAATGCCTCTTTAATAGACGCACCAGGGAATGAGGCCAACAGCTGTAGCTGAAAAAGTTGCTATTCTAGCAACTTAGCATTATTTTTTTAATGCAGATATCAATACTGTATACCTTCCCACACATTATGATAGTTCCCTTTTAAAAAAAATAACTCTCTCTGACTAGGTAGATCTACCTAGCAACACAGAAAACTACCTACTATTTAGGTAGTATATAAATATGCTGCCTGCTGTTGTTATTAATGCCTTAAGGTTTATTCTAAATAATGGTTGTATTTTTGTATGTATACTTGTAGAGCATTGCTGACCATATCCTTGGTAGTATCCCTTGATATTGTAGTTTTTACAGGGTTAACCCTATTAACTACCTTTATCTACCTTGTCACTACCATTATCTACCATGTTAACAGAGTTATTTTTTTCAAAGTGTTTCTCCATGGTCCGTCTAATACAATGTTTCATATCTCACAGATTACTTAGAACATACACATTTATATTCAATATAATGGATATTTTTGGGAAAAAATATCTGAAGGTAGAATTGGTCTCTGAATTTATATATTGATATTTTTTTTGTAAACTCTCGAACTTCACAATTGTGAACCACTGATCAATCAATATTAAATGGTTAAACATTTATATAGCGCAAAATACTAAAATCTCTATGCGCTTCAAGTGAAAAAGGAAAAAGAATATAAAATAACTCAATAGGTAAGTTTTCAAACGATGGTTGAAAACAGAAACAGAGGGTGAATGATGAAAAACAATGGTAAAGCATTCCACAATTTAGGTGCAGCAACCTTGAAGGATCTTTTCCCACATGACTTTAACTTCCAAGATGGGCATAAAAGATGCGTTTGGTCAGATGTTGACCTCAAATTATGAAAAAAAAGTATTAAAAAAAAAAGTAATTTTTAACAGTAAATTTCACATATTGCATATAGTTAGGTGGCTCAGTAAGGAACTGCAGACACGTCAGACAAACGCACCATTTTTTGTGAGCACCTTGGGGCATATCAAATATGAAAGTATTTTCGAATGGGGCATTCCGTCAGTGTATAGAGGGTGTTTTTCAAAATGGCTTAATGGCTAAATATACACCATTTTAGTAAAAAAAACAACCTGTTGTGAAGTTTTAACATGTATCATGATAATTAAGAAGGGTGTCATTCGCCGACAAAGGGTGTTTTCATAAATGACCACCCAAACCCTGTAGAATGTTATATTAATGCTTATGAAAGTCATTTATAAATGGAAATAAATATGGTTAACATAAAATAAATTTTAGTATGTAATTTTCAACTGAATGATCTTAAAATGACTGACAAAATATCTGCCAAAATTTAAGAAAATAACAGAGAATCAAGCGCTGACATCTACAACATTTTGCAGCAGCTTGCTGAGGCATCATAGACAATGCAACAGTGGTTCTCTTAAATTGGTATTCACAATTATACATTTAGTAATGGTAGGCTATATTTACTGACCTATATAAAATGAAAATTATTTACCTCTGCCAAGTCCTTTGAACTGTCAGGAGTTCTTCGAAGTTTCATTAGAGGTAAATGGCATAAGTTATCTCCACTTGTACTTAGCAGCACTGTTCAGTCTGAGCCAGTACTTCTTTGCTCATGGTCTACTATAAATATAAATGAAAACTCATAAAACACATTTATCAGTAAATCTCATTAGATATTCAAAACATGAATTTTATAAATTTTCAATTTTCAAAGCAGTTGATGCAATACAATGAAATGGCTAAGCATTTGATGGAGTATGCTGAGCTCTCAAAAAAGATCATAATATGCATTATAGACATAGATTTATTATTTACGGCTCAATAGCGAACTTAGCACTGCAGAATTGCAGTCCCATGTAGGCGCCTACTATTTGACGGTCGTCAGCTTTCGTCACAAATATGTCAGTTAAATAATAATATCTGTTTTATAATTACTGTATTTTTAACGTAGGTTGTGTCACATATATTTTATGTTGTCAAATGTCTTTACAATTGGATAAAATCTACTTAAATTTATTGATAAATTTGAATTTTTTATGAAGGATTGGAGCACAATTTCGACATAGCAACATAAGATTTGATTGGTTGGATTCCGGAAAAGTAGGCGCTTCCATGGAACTGCACTTTGGGCTATTTATTCTATGAAAAATCACGATTTAGCCATAAAAATAATACTCTACACATATATTAAAGTAAGTAAGTATTAAAGGCTGCAATCTGTGTCAGAGAAAATCTTCTGTGAGATAGTCAGAGGTTGTGCTAAATCAAGATGGTTTTTCTCAGCTGTAGACAATAAATTGATCGCAACATGTTTTACTGAAAAGGGTTGGATTGCGGAAAACAATCCTGGGAGAAAAAAACATAGTTAACAAAAAAAGTTTTGTTAACTATGTTAGAAAGAACAGGTATTCTAGAAAGGAGGTCGGGAAGTGGACGACCAAAACTGTTTGCTCGAAAGTAAATGTTCAACGTTGTGTAAGATCCCATGAACGAGGGAGGGAAAATGATGGGAGCGTACGCAACCCCTCCCTCCCCAAATTAAATAGTTACACTAAGGTCTATACTATCTTTGATCATACCAATTGGTGTACATTGTTACTGTTTTACACCACTGAACAGATTACATTTGAAATTGCACGCAATAGACGAACATATACGGAACATGTTTCTTATTTGGGATTTGGTTCCTAAAGAATATACTAGAAATTTGGTCTGTATACATAGGACAAGATGACTTTTGAGTATGTAAATAATTAGAAAAGTAGGAGGGTTTTGGAGGTATCGAGTGTCAAACTACGACACATTCAGGGTAATTTGAGGCCAAGTTTATTCCAATATGTGGTTGCCGAGCGGTCTGCAATTTAGTGTCGAAAGTAAAAAATAAGGCTTCCGGTCATTTTGTTGTAATATAAATGTGCGAATGTGCGTGTTTTGAGTGTTTTAAAACCCAAATTTTATATACAGACCTAGAACTTTATAATACTAAGAAAATTGATTGCTAAAATGACTGTTTGAAATTCAAATTGTCAAATATCAAAATGAGGGATTCTGAAACTTATAGAATGAATATAACATATGAGACAAATTTTATTGCAACATGACCTGTCCTTGTTAAGATATGAGTTTGGTCAGTTATTATGTGTTCAAGGTCAATAATACAACTTATGATAGTTTTGTGCCAAAAAATCAATTAGAGGAAACATAAATGTATGGCTCAAATTTAAAATAGGAGAGTTTGGGAGCTTATAGTGGAATAAATTTGAGACCAATTTTATTCCAGTATGACCGGTGATTGTCGAAATATAGGTTTTGTCAAATTATGTGTCATTTTTGCCAAAAGTTAGCTAATTGAATATATGTTCCGAGTAAAATATCTTCTCTAAACCTACTAATTACCGAGATAGAGAATATATTGTACTTTATCTCATTTGACCTTTAAATTACCCTTGAGTCAAAACTGCAGGACCGACCATGGAGAAACTTTGACATTACTTTAGTTCACATAGGCCTATTTATACTAGATGATCACAGTTTACCCTTGAAGTGCTATGATCGCTTAAATCCCGATTTCGTTGACAAGCAAAAAGAAAAAAAAAACAAACAAAACCTGCTTTTAGATTAAAATGTGCGACTTATCATCTAGGAGTCCCAACTACAGTCGCTATCCATCTATTTTTGTTAGCGCATTGCCGTTATTTAAATAAAAAAAAATTTTCTGGTCAATTTTAGGGGACTTAAGACTGTTAAGCCCCCCACCCCTTAAATCCGCGCCTGGTCGCTTCATTGAAATGAAATGATACAGGCTACAACTAATGACACAAACTATAATTTTCTATGAGAAAATATGTTATGTTATGATTACTGTTCCAATGTATAAGGTAAAGATTAATCAGAAATCTAGTAATTTACATATGCCTATTCCTGTTCTACTGGATGACTTTGAAAGCAAGACATTTTGAAACGTCATGTTTAACGAATGTGGCTGTAAAATGCATTCTGGCCAGCAGGACCAATTTTGTTTTTCAAGAGTGGACCAAATTTTACTCCAGACAATGTTTAGCCAGACAGTCCCAGCAAATTTAAATGGAATCCAAATAAGTTTTTTATTTGTTTGTACAAAATTTAAATTAATACTTGTCAATGGTTTGAATTCAAGGAGATTATATAACAACAATATAACAACTATACCAGTCGGTATATTCGATGGGTTAAAAGCACTTCAATTTCTGTAAGTATAAACACATCACTGCTTACTATTATTATTATTACTATCACTATCACTAATCATTATTATCATTATCATATATGATTTTTAAAAATAATATCTACAGAACTGCAGAACTCCAATAGTCTCTTATGAATCTGGTGTCACTCGCCTTTGGGAAAGGACCTCCCCCCCCCCCCACAACCTTCAATGGATCCTGGATCCGCCCCTGTAAACCTTTTACCAAATACAGTAGTATAAAATAGGCCCCATGGTCACTCTAAAGGGTTTTGTTACGCTACACAATATCATATACTTATATTTGTATTTTAAGTGGACAAGTTCGCTGTCAACAGCACGTGAATGAGGTCTGCAGGATGCGGAAGACCTTTTTAAAAAAGGTTTCAATGACACGCCAAAATCGTTCCGTGACAAAATCTGTCTAGTTGATAAATTATAGTTTACTCAACCTGGTTCGCCACAGATTTTGTATCAATTACTAAAATTATTTATAAAATTGCTACAGCAACACAATTAGATTTTGATCGTGCTAGTGAGGACATGACATTGACCTCACCAGTTTTTACCCGACGTGCGGACCATATTTTTGTTGACAAAAATAGCAGTTTGATGCTGGATGTAGCGAACTTGATAGGAAGTTATTTGATTGTGTATAGGTAAGGCTATGTTCAGATTCACGGTTTAAGCGGAGCTTAGTGTAAGCGAGGCGCAAGCTAATCTGCGGTGTAACGACCAAGGTGTTCGGACACAAAGCGTAGCTAAAGTCATAATCAATTTTAAAATTGCCGCCAGTGGGTTTTTCTACGACCAGTGGGCCGTAATTAATTGGCCAATGCAGACCGACTGTAAATTGTGATTGGACAACGCGTAGCACAAGGACAAAATCATTCAGGTGTACGAGGCGTAGCTCCGTAGCTTACGTTAAACCTGGGTTTGCAGGGAGCACAAGTTACGCTCCAGATTAGGGACTTACGCTAATCGCCGGCTAGTTCAGACACAGATAATCGTACACCGCGTACGTTACGCTCCGGTTAATCGATGAGTCTGAACATAGCCTAAGATTGGGAAATAATTCCATCTGTTTAGGGGAGTGGGAGAGGAACCAGACTATGTCTGCGCTACCATATACGTATTTTGTTTTTATGAAAATACACCCAATAAATGAAATTGTAAATATTGTCTCAGTGTCTCAAGTCTCAGCAACGCAAACTATATATTTTACTCGCGTTGACATCATGCCCCAATGGCAGTTGAATTGCCGGAAAGTTATATACTCCAAGTAATATTTTATAACAAAAATGCTACACCACCTGTTAGAAACATTCATGTTCATACTCATTTTAAATTCATAAGTTGCAGTGGTTATTTTAATGGTTTTAATTTAAGGTGGTTGCATAACAACAAGATAAAAACTCTACCAGTTGGTATATTTGATGGGTTAAACGGTCTGTATTATCTGTAAGTATAAACACGTCACTGTTTATTATTATAATGCTTGTAATATTTGTTTATTACTGAACTTTGATAACATGATCGATCAAAAGTACAAAGGATGGTAATAAAATTAAGTCTCTATTATTCAATTACATATAGGCTGTATAGGCCCATATATTTCTTTTTTACCTAAATACTTTTTTTTTTGCCGTTGTGACTTCAGCTGATAACCCGACTTTTCTGTGCTTTTTTCTTTTTTTATATTATACTTGGCTATATACTACCGGTATATCATACTACGTACGTAATGATTTACACATTCGTCATAGGTCTTTAATTTTTATTTTAACTGGTGGTCAATGCTTAAAGTTTGTTTTCAAACTTACTTTGACCCCCATCTACACACCTTTAAACACGCTTTTTTAAAAACTTGTTACCTTTTTTTTATTTTTTCTTCTGTATATTTTGTATTAACTAATTTATGTATTGTTTATGTTGTGTGTAGAGAAATAAAGTAACAAGTAAACACCAACAAAACTTTTACTAAACTTACGTAACACCACTGAGTGTTAACATAAAAAGGTTAAAAATGTAAAATACACCAATTAAGTGATGGGATATAACCATGCCTGACTTCGATTTCTCATCAGTGCACACAAAATGACATCTAGGCTACCGATTTTGGATGAAAATATTTTAAACTTCATCAAAATTGTAAGCCAGCATTTTTTTTGTTTAAATATGAAAAAAATTAACCACTCAAAATCTGTTGCCTTCATATGCAAATTAGCTATAGATATTTAATGATGAGATATTTAAAAAATTTCTACACTTTTGAATCAGTGGCACACGATAACGGTTTATTTCCAAATATAACATGATACTTTAAACAAAGCAATTAACACTATAAAAAAATATATACATACATACAAAAAAAATTTCAAATAAAATTAACATTGTGTAAAAACTACTTTAAAACTAGTAATTACCATTTGTAAGTGAAATGCTGCGAAGCAAAGCTTAGGACATACAAATGTTCCTTAACAAATTATTTATTCGTGCCCAGTGAAAGAGAAATAAATTGAATAGGATAGACTTACCTAGGCCTAGGCTTACCTTGCCTAGGATAGGAGCTATGTGGTTTTTAGGGTGGATTAAAATCCTAGACCAGACTATGCCGGGAATCTGGACACCGACCAGTATACTGTAGGCCTCATTGACCTCGCCTGTGAAATTTACCACACGGTGACGTTATGCAAATATTAACAAATTTTTGCAGTTGTCTGAATGAATTGTAATTAGTTTGTAGATAATCATTGCAGCAACTGACTTGGATATTAGTTGACTGTAAACGTGTCAGCTGGGGACGAGTTGACTTGTGGAATGAGTTGACATGGGGACAAGCGAGTTTTCCAAATGGCTGCCAAAATCCTGTAAAATCTAATATTAGGGTCATTCCATGGCAAATAAATGGTGAGTCACCTTCTCAGTCAGAAATGCTTAAAATTTAAAGTATTTCACTAAATCCAAAATTTTAGCTTAATCGGACAGATCCTGCGAAATTTATATTTTAATGGTTCTCAAAATTTTGATAGCTCATAACTTTTTTTAGGTTACATACAAGACCAAAATTACTTCTGTCCATTTAACTTCATGTGTAGAATGAGGACATGAATTCAATTCAATATACAACTTTTTGAATTAACAAAAGAAACATGCTTTCAAAATAAATGTAAAAGGGCTTTTCCGCCATTTTTACTGACCTATATCTAAAAAAAATCATGATTACAAACCTGAAATGCAATCTGCTTTCTGATTCTCATTTTTTAATGTACTCAAATCTAAGGAAGGTATTTGGCTACAGATGTCCGCGAAGTAGTTATTGATAACTTCTGCCGATTTTTCTTCATCGAGACCAGGAATACGAACAGGTTGTTTGTGCTTAAAATTACAAAACTTTCCCACATTCTTATGCCACTTGATGGAATCTGAATTATGGAGTCCATGCATTGCTTCCTTGTAAAAAGACTTGTTGCAATCTTTGATGGCTCTTTGTACATTATTACGCAATACTGTAGTTTCCACTTAGTTGATTTTCCGAATTTAGTGTTATACTTTCTGTCGCTCACATAAAGTACACCTCACTTTCCGGGTTAAGCATGTCCTTGCTTAACCCGGAAAGAGCACTTTTAATCTCTCACATAGAAAATTCACATTGTAGACATTTTGCAGGGTAGTCGTTAACATCAATTTTCACATCAATATTGTTGCAATCATATACAATACTCCAATCATGATTAGTTAGCCTTTGACCAAAATAGTCTAACTGATGAGTCTTATATGGTCTGATATTAAGCATCATTCTTAGGAAGTCTGGTAATAGGTTTCCATACCTGACAACCCTACCGATTTTGGCGGTAGGCTACCGCTTTTTCGACCTTCCTACCGCCTACCGCTTTTGCATGGAAATCCTACCGCTTTTTAAAATTAAATACCAAAATAAAAATAAACACAATGAAAACTGTGAAAGGCCCTAAAAAACACGAAAATATTTACTGAACTGGCACCAAAAGCCTAAATTTCCCCGATAACGGTAATCGGGTCGAAATGCCGTTTTTTTTTCTTGCTCATCAAAGTGAAATGCGGCAAGACGAGGGCGCTTGTGCACTTGTGCTCGACCACTTTGGCGACGGCCAGACGGCCTACCGCTTTCGAGATTACAAATGTTGGCAGGTATGGGTTTCATTGAGTATAATACCTTCTACCAAGTGGGGGCTTACGTACGATTTTATCAAATAGATCAGGGTAATTTAAGAAAATTTTATCTAGTGTCGCATTTCCACGTGTAGGCCTATAAAACGACCTGGGTTAGACCGAGAACATTGATAAAATCCTTGGTATCAAGATCATTGAAATCCCTAAAATCATTATTGGGGCTCGTGGATCTTAACTGCGAATCTTGTCAACCGTTTCGATAATATGCGATACAAACTCATTGGCCTCAGCCGCTGAAGGTGGATACTGCTCCAAAATAGAAGTACTTAGACACTCTGGTATTGGTCGGTATCATAGCACAACACAAGAGACATTCAAATTTACATTCATCATGCTGATTTACTGGATTCACAATCAAGCTCTCAATAGCATAAAGAGAAACTCCACCGGCTTTCTTACTTACACCGTTTTTATTCAGGTACTGATAGCAAGGGATTTGTGCAAAGTTGTCATTTTTATTATTCAACCAGGCTTCAGTAGCAATCGTTAAATCAATTTCATAATCGCTAACAAATTCAATATTCAAGTCAATATGTCATCATCAAGAATGATGATGACATAATTTATGTCGAAATATTGAATCTTGTCATGATGGCGTGTATCTCATTGCTTGGAGTATGCATTATACTTTCTTAATTTGTAATGGTTTGAATTTCAGGATGTTGCGTAGTAATAAGATAACAACTCTACCATTTGGTATATTTGATGGCTTAAACGTACTTCAATGGTTGTAAGTATATAAACACATCACTACTTATTATTATTATGTAGTTTTATTACCAATGAATTAACTTGAAGGCCCCATACAAAAAAATATGAATTTATTACCCTATCAGAGCATAAAGGCTGATGAGGGCAGGAGGTTTTTTTTAACCGACCTATCGGTGTTTGCCTACAATTTTTGTATAGACCCTATTTTATGCGAAAGTACATGTATACGATATTTTTCCGATCTAAAATTTGCAAATGTTATGGCATATAGGCCTAAACATAATTCTTTTAAGCCAATGAACAAATAACTGAAGCTTACTTGTAGGTCTACGCCTATTTAAAATTTCAAATTAGTACAAGGGACAATTTTGCAATGATATCGGTGCGAATTTGAGGGAGCGCATATTCAGCACGTGACTCCTTAAATCGACAAATTGAGGTTGCCCCACCACTTATATTATGTACACCTCATTAAAAGTGACATCAAAAATTGAAATAAGGCCCCAAAGCACACTAAACACGACAAACGACTTTTCTAAAGCAAATTGAAAATTGGGAACACACCCTCCTCTGTCAGAATTAGAGCGCCCCCTCCTTTTTTTTTTAATTAGCTGAATCCTAGATAACAGATATACAAATTTTACATTAGAAACGTAAATAAAATAATTCAAATGAAATATTTTCACAAATTGATAATGTGAGAAAATTCCTTAGAATGTGAAACGTAGAAGTAGAATCTGTCATTAATTTTAATTAAAATTACATAGGCCTAACTCAGAATAATTAATTAATTTCAGTATTCCATGTAGAAGTTTGGAAGACACACTAAGCCCAGATAAAGAAACAGATAAAACAGATCAATAAAAATTCACTGTGAAATGTAGAAGTAGCGTTTTTCGTTAATATTGAATACATCTGTATACATCTAAAAAAATAATGAATGTTAGTATCAAAGTTTGGAAGCAAAATTTTTTTTTTCTTTTGCCCGCCAAGAAAAAAGTGGCAACCACGCCCCCACCGGGACTGGAAAAGTGCCCCCCCCCTTTCGGCGGATCCGCCCCTGACTGCAATATAATAATATTGCAGAACATAATATATTTCTTTGTGATCCACTACTTTTACAAATATTATTTAGTGTAATTTCATGTGCGTAACTTCTTAATTGCCGGGTAGGCCTATTATAGTTTTTTTTTTTTTTGCAAATGTATGTTTGTTAATATGGACAATAAAATTTATTGAGTCTGAAATATAGTGAACATTGAAAGCTGAAAATTAAACACTAACACTCTAAAATATGAAGATTCATAAGGAGTTCTTTTTTGTCTTGTATATGGAACCTTTAGAATCTTTAAAGTTCACATTAAAAACCTTGGTAGGTTAAACAAGAGCGATCGCTCACCAGGTCCGCGCTTCCAAAGCGATTTCGGGATGTAAATGCATTTTCAATTATTAATTA
>JAOTQE010004548.1:0-11282 GCA_025631205.1 Nesometra sesokonis
GGCGTGGGAGAGAGAGGGGTATTGCCAAAACAACACCTGTCGTTTATAACTTGACACTAATAATTACAATACGAAGCACATGCGGATTAAAGAATAAAATCAAACAGTGGAAGTTGAAAGAAAATGAATGTGCCACTAGATTCATGGAAAAAGTGAAGGAAGCACTCTATTATACATAGGTTGGTAACTGTCACAATGTGGTAAGGAGGTCAGCTAGCATTATGTGCTACGTGTAACCACTGGGCAGAGGAAGAATGGTAAGAAATGTGGTGTTTTAATGTTGAAGAACTAGGATTTCCGAGTGATGAGGGTTAAATGATTAAGGGAACAAGATGCGAGGCAAAAAGAGCGTTGGTAAAAGCAAAAATAAAATGCATACAAGGACTAACATGGGCAGTTAAATGCAAAAGAAGGGGAGAAGGACTTGTACCGACCTGCAAAATAAAGAAATCGAGCTGGAAAGGATGTGCTACCAGTACAGACAATTAAGGATGTAGATAGAATTGTGTACACTGACTAGGTGAGTGTAATGAAAAGAAGGAAATAATTCTTTGAAAGGTTGATGAATGAGGAAAACGAATGAGAGAATAAGTGGAAGATGTACATAAAATATACCACACATTAGAGCATAAGAAGTAAGATAATCATTGAAGAAGATGAAAAATGGAAAGGCTGTTGGTTCTGATAGAGGCATGGCTGTGTTTGGAGGAATTTGTTGTAAAGCTTCTGGCAAATCTGTTCAATAAAATCCTTGACAGTGCGAGGATACCTGATAATTGTATTAAAAAAAAGGAAACTAAAATAAGTTAGTAACTAGAAGACATCATACTATAATTTGAGCAACGTTTGTCTGTCTGTCTGTTTGTTCCTCTACTCCTCCCAAGTCCTTGGTCCGAGCTCCATCAAACGTGGTGGGTGGATGCAGGCTCACTGCGAAATTGACCTTAAAGGGTTTATTTTTTGAAAGGTCAATGTCACTGGGGTCAAAGGTTAATAACTCTTTTTCGCTACTCTTTGGTCCCACCCTGGCCAAAATTGGTGGAAGCATGTAGGTTCAGAACAGAATTGCCGATGATGTGTCACGGGGTCAAAGGTTAAGGTTACGGGTCGCGGAGTCAAATGTCAAGGTTACAGGTTAGGTAAAGGTCAAGGTTAAGGGAAGGGGTCAAAGGTCAAGGTTACGGGACGGGTAATTTGACTAGTAGTATGAAATTGTAGGAAAGAGTAATGGAAGTCTGCCTTACAGGAGCAGTAGGATTTACGGTCAGTAATTTGGCTTTTTGCCTGGTATAAGTACCACTGACGCAACGTTTGCTTCTAGAATGCTATAAAAAATGATCATTGATCATAAAGTTATCTGTGAAAGTTGTTTACAACAATATTGCCATGGATCGAATAAAGATATACGTATCTGTATGGTTGTCCACAACACTGAACTACCTATATTTTTGACATTGATTTTGTAAACGTAGAAATATTATTTTATATTATAAGACTTGGTATCAAGAGCAATTGTATGACTAGAAATAAATAACAAATAACCAATACGAATGATTATTGGCTTACGGTTGCCTCTAAAGTTCATTTCTTAATATGCATTCGGTAAAACATAATTGTATATGATGAGACTTTGGAGCGGAATCGGGCCGTAGTGGGATGGGGAATTTTGGGTCAGCTAGTATATATTAACCTATATGATATTTTGATAAAGAAACTAGGTCATTTTTTGTCGTAATTTTGCTTCTTTCGTATATGTCGGCATTCGTGCTGTTTTAACTGCCTATTTTGCAAGTTAACTCGAAAATTGTTTTAAGGTAGATATGTACATTATGGGGGTGGGGGTGGTGGATAAGCCCATCCCTAAACCTGCTCCTGTAACTTATGATTACCAATTTGTATTCTTACCATTTGATTTACTGTTATTGCCTCGAGATGTTACGGATCCTTTCCTTTTCTTAGCGAAGGTAACGTACGTCGAAAATGTGTAGAGGAATGGGTTGATGGCAGAATTCAAAGGTAAAATAAAAACAGCAGTCCACGCGTAGACGTCACCTGGAATCTGTAGAGCACCAGAACGAGCCAGAATACCCATAATAATAATTGGCAGCCAACATATCATATCGGTTAGAACAATAAACGACATTTTGATTGCTATTTTCAATTCTTTCTTCTTGTTATCGTTTTGAATAATGTTGTCTTTCAGTCTATCTGCTGACCTCTTGACTACGATGTACATCACTGTATAAGAGACAGCCATCACAACGAAACCTACAAGATTCACGCCTAGAAAGAAAACCATGGAGTAGACAGGAGCAGGGATGACCTTATGGGTGATCGGCAGGGCCAGACACACAGCATTTGTACCATAAAACTTATCGCCTTTCAAAAATATTGCCGGAGCGATGCTGATCAGAAAGAAAAGCAACCACCCAATGGCAAGAACCCAGGCTGTGCTCTTGGGTCGCATCTTAAACCCGCTGAATGGAAACACAATACAAACAAAACGGTCGATGGTAATTACAGTCAAGATGTACACAGACATCTCACTTGAGAATGCTGCCAAAAATCCAGCAGAACTGCAAATCCAGCTATTTTGCCATATATTGGAATACTCCACATACACGTCACGATAGTAGATGTCAGCTGAAGCTATAATAAGTAAGTAGATACCAATGAAGAAATCTGCAATGGCAAGATTCTGAATTAAATAGCCTTGAGCCTTGTTTGCATCTTTGGTCATTGATCGCCATATGATCACGCACAAGTTTCCAACAAAGGCGCTCATTCCCAGGATCCAAATAAATACACGAAGAACAGTTTCCCTCATCAAATCCTTACAAGAAGAAAACTCATCTGGCTCTGGTAGACAATCCTCAGCCTTCGTAATGCAGCAGTATTTAAAGTAGTCAGACGATCTACAAATATAAAATAAAAACCAAACTGCCTGAAAAGAGTCAATTGTTATTATTAAATGCAGCTTTAATTACTAGTATTGGTAGTTTCGAGTTTTGATTTAAGTGTTTTTTAATTATTGTTTCACTCAGCAAAGACATAATAAATACATTATTTTGAGATTATTGAATAGGACTACTTTATTTGCGGCTAAATTGAGAAGATGATTCTATCCAATGTAAAGCCGTTTCTATATATAATTTTTAGTCCGATAATTTATCGGTTCATACTTATTTTCATGTGAGAAACACAGCATAAGGTAAAATAAAAATATAAACTTACAAATATTTAAGGTTCAGCCGTTCAAAAACTTTAGACGCTACGCTGTCAATTTGATTCCCTTCAAGGTATCTAACAAAAAGGAAATTAGTGAGGTTTCGCAGCTTTACGAAATACGAATACGAAAACGGATACGTCATACATTCTTTTAACATTTGAATAGAACACCTTCAATTTTGTCACAGTTGGTCAGAATTTTACGACGATCATCAACAATTCATAGGTAAAAAATTTGATATTTTTGAACACGTTTTGGAACTTCAAAAAATTGGAGTGTGACGTATCCGTTTTCGCTTTCGTATTTCGTAAGCTTGCAAAACCTCACTATTGTTAAAAATCATCAGAATAATATCCATAGGATGTTAATGCCTATAAACAGAGCTCCCGAGTTCATCCAAGTCCAATTCCATCTAATTACGCTGGATTCTCCAGAATTACTCTGGAGTTTCTTGGATAGTCTTGAGTCTTCGGAATTGTCATGGAGTCTACCAGATTGTTTTGGAGTCGTTATTATTACTATTAAGTTTCTAGGATTGCCCTGGAGTCTCCATAATTTCCACGGAATCTACAGTACTGTCATGGAGTCCTCCCTAAGTTTCCTAGAGTCTACTGACTTGCCCAATGGTTTCAAGGTTTGCCCTGACATATTTCGGATTGCCCTAGAGCCGTCAAGATTACCCTGAGGTCCCCAGGTTGATGGACTCTCCAGAATTGCACTGGAGTCCTCCTTAAGATTGCTCTGGGGTTCTACAGACTTATCTTGCATTACGATTTGTTTTGTGTCACTAAAACGGGGACGCGTTACTCCCGACGAAAATGATAAACATATTACCTGATTTTGAGTTGTTTGCTCTAGAAATTCTCATAGTTATCAAATAATGTTATATAACCTACTAAAATGTTTGCAATTTCAATACCTATTAGCTGGTACTAGATAGGAGCACTGTAAACTGTCTTCCAACCGGCACAGGGCAAAGTATACACACGATGTTCTCAGCGTAAAGTGCTGTTTTTGGCGTATATTGAAAGACAATTTTTAATTTCCGAGACATGTAGCGCCCCCAAAATAAGAGTAATCAATTTATATTAAATATTAATCGAAGCGGAATTTTATTGGCTGTCTATTTATATAAATATCAATATGATTGGACAACAGTTGTAACCGGCACACCCTTTTTGGTGAAAGGGTCTAATCAGGCTAATTCTTCCATGAAGTTTCAGAAAAGCCTATTGTTACCAATGCATTGGGCGTTTCGATTTTGCAGCCATCTTGTTTTTTAGGCTTGTCAGTTATTTCATAATATTGCATTTTTTAAACTGAAATTGAACACCTAACTAATATTCACGAATGTTGACATATTTATAATACACGTCATCAATCTATTAACTCAAATCGGTGTACTATATTTATTAAATCATGATTTTAAAATGTCCTTTCTTTCGATAGGTTTCGGCCTACGAAACGAGATTTTTCAAGGGTGTATGAGAAAATCTATTCCTCCAACAGGGAAATCACGTTGATTATAATAGGCCTATGATTATTGGATTTTAGAATTGCTAAATTTTGCCCCCTCATTAGAGATTAGCTATTATTGTTGTTATCTATTACTAGGCCTACTTTATGCAATAACACAAGTCTCTGCTAGGCCTAAGTTTAAGTAGGCCTATTAGCATAGTTATTACAATCATTCCTAAGAGTGGACGATTCCAAAACGGTTGAATGCACCTTGCTTGTAGGCGTTGAAGGCAAAACGCGCACGGGCACAGCCTAGCGCACTGTGAATTAATTTTACTGTTGTCAAAAACAAATCATAATGAGGTTTCCATAATCGCCCTAAAATCTTTATAATTGCCCCAGAGTGTCAGGATTGCACTGGCGTCTTCATGATTGTCCCGGCCTCACTAGAATAATTATAGATCTGGTCTCAATAATAAAAACATAAGGCAACAGCTTGGAAACTCTGTTATCATTATGTGTTAACATTAACATTTAAGCAATACAGTAAAACACTATATTTTCTAAGGATAGGTTATGTTCAACAATGACAAAAGAACACTGCCTACTATTTGCTTCACGGTTATAACAGGAGACACTGTTATTTCACAAAAAAAGTCCCAAAAGGAAGGGAGTCGCTAGAATAACAATCTTTATTTTGTACTTACAGTTTAGTTACGTTTGGTACGTTGTGAAATACACCGTAATCAATTTCTGCAATACCGTTATGACTTACGTCTCTGCCAGATACAAAAGACAAATCAATTAAGGTAACAGAATACCAACATTCACGGTTGAATAAATGAGTTAATGATTGAGTGGATGAGTATGAATGCATGATAAACTTAATGAATCAATGAACGAACAAACGGACGGACAGACAAACGTAAAATTGAATGAAAGAATGAATGCATGCATGCAGTGCTTTTGACGATTGGTCACTGATTTTCGAAAATATTATCGGATCTATTGACAAATTTTATTCTAGCTAGGTATAACTGTGTTTTTGTTTTATTGTATTTGTTATAGTAACTAAGATATTAATTGTATTACATTAAATCTGGTGTGTGCGTGCTATTGTTTTTTTTTTTAATCGATATTGTGCATTCGATATCGTCATTGGAAATTGGTTGGAAATTTTTAGGATGCGTCCTCTTTCGCTGGGAAAATTTTGGCACTTCTTTTCCCGGTCGATGGTAGACAACAGTACTTACACCTTATTTTTATTTTACCTTGAAAAATTTAGAATGCATTTTTTAGGATGAAAGCTTAGTCATCAGAATGGTAAGTATAGATACGTTTATTATACTCGAAAAACGCTTTTCAAAGTGTCACAGTTTAAATCAATTGGGATATTACCTACCACCTACCATCATATGATGACTCATTTAAGTTCAATTATGTATGAATAAAAATATATTATTATTGATGATTCGGATAACAGGTCCCTCCTAATATTTAAAGAGGCGTTTGCTATTAGACGAATCAAGGAGGTTTTATTTGGACAAATAAAGCCATTCCATAACAATTGACTGAAAGCATCAAAAGAACCCTTGAAGGAACTCTATCTATTCATATAGGTATCTTTGATCTATTAGTTATGAATCTAGTCATGTCACGGTTTTCACACCTTTTAGGTTAGTTATGATTGGTTAATACCTAACAATAGCTTTGATTTCACACATTTTAGGTTAGTTATGATTGGTTAATACTTAATAATAATTCTAATTTTAGTTTAATAATAACTCTGATTGATTAACACTTGGCATTGGTGCTTAAAAGCTGGAATTTTGTGGACAAACTTTCATTCCTGATGATGACATAGTTTATGTCGAAATATTGAATCTTGTCACAATGGCGTGTATCGCTTGAAGTATGCATTATACTTTCTTAAAAAAAAAAACCTGTAAATATACCCACGCTTCAATATTCAATTGCACTTATACAGACCAATGATTAGTCGCGGTAAGAATCATATTAAGCCTATTACACAAATATTTTTATTTATTTTTTACGGCACAATATTTCTACCGCCGATAGACTTTTCTATGCCAAACATTTAGATTAACTAGCATTTCAACTAAAAAAAAAACAAAACTAAAACATTACTTACAAGATTTCGAGATTCAAAAGATTGTGGAAAGTTTTCTCTTTAAGTTGAGAACCAAGCTTGTTATTTGACAGGTTTCTATAATAGTAATTGATTAAAAAACAATAGACAGTAATGTAATCAGTTCATTAAAACTTGAAAACAAACTTGTATTTTTGGGTGTTTACCACCGAAAACTTAAAATTAGGCATATCCCGAACACTGTACGAAATACATAAACTTAATATCAATGACTGGTATTCTCGAAAGCGGTCTAACTTTAGTCCAGGACTAAATTTAGATTTAATCCAGGAGTAACTAAACGTATTTTTTAAAATGGTGACTAACATTAGTCCAGACTTAAACCCTGGACTAAAAGCATTGTTGTCTGCCAAAGAGGCAGGGTTATGGATAGTACAATACCAAGTAGTGTTGTAAGGTTAGGCCTGGACTAACTTTTGAAAATACCAGCAAATATTGTTAGAAATGTATAACGTTATCCCAAAAATAGCCTACATGAATCTTTTAATGATTTATATAGGCTTTGTGGATCACCTTACATTTGTAACAAATTTGCATGTAAAACCGCATTGAAAAACATGCATTAGTAGGATTAGGATTTCCAAACCGACCGATCGACCCACGTTTTCAAAAATCTTTGTATTTCGGCAACACAAAAACTTCGATTTATAACAGTAACATTTGTTGGAATTATTATTAATAATGATGATGATGATGATGATGATGATTATGATTATGATGATGATGATGATGATGATGGTGATGATGATGGTGATGGTGATGGTGATGATGATGATGATGACGACGATGACGATGACGATGAAGATGATGATGATGAGGATGGTGCTGCTGCTTCTGATGACGATAATAAAGATTAAAATAACGATAATGACGATATTAATGATAGCAGTGATGAATATGATGATGATGATAATAATAATAGTAATAATAATAATATTAATAATAATAATAATAATAATAAATAGCAATAATACTCACAGTTTTTTCAGATTTACAAATTTGTTTAAGTCAACAGAATCAAGAGGAATTCTATTCATTGATAAATCCCTAAAAAGAAATCACACGTTTTGAGCCGTATTTCGATAGGAAATATTAGACATAGGCAAAGACCCCAGTCTATTAATCAAAATTATTGGAAATTAAATCGTTCTTTCAATTCACATTAAAAAAAGAGTAAAATCAAAAAAAAAAAAAAAATACTAATAGACTGTGGGCCACCGTAAAAACACCGCCCACATCCACCATCTCCACATTAGGTACAAAGATGTGTTGTATTTTTCTGCCTGTTTACCGTTAAATTGGTGGTTTTTGTGGCCACCAATTCCGTTACCATGGCAACCAAAAATCAAAATATGAATTTTTCAATAAATAGTAATTTTTTTTTACACATCATATCATTATATATTAAGCAGGGAACAGTTAATGTTTCCTGATATTAAGTGTCAAGGTATATTTTTTCAATGAGTCTGATACATTTTTAAAAAGGTATTAGGTCATTGAAGGTCACATCATGGCAAAACAAACTGTTTCTGGCAGCCAAAACCAAACTAAATATTTCGTTAGTAACTTGAAAAAAAAAACAAATATATGATCTAGGTGTCCAGGCGTGCATTTGATGATACTCAGTTGTCTTCAATCTATACATGGTTAATAGGAAATTGACATTATGATAAATTAGGAACGTCGCTAAGGTAACGGTAATTTAAAATGACAATAATGAGTAAATAATCAATATGTTTAACAGTATACAATATATACCAATCTCACCCACACCTTCTAAAACATGTTTTTCTAGTAGCCCAATTGATTTTAAACAGGATATGGGTCAGCAAATGTCAGAAATATTTCAAATGATCACGGTTGCCATGGCAATAGTTGTAAAATACGATTTATTGTGTGAAATTACAGGAGGTTGGGTAAAATGATATAGTATGCCAGTCAATTTACACAAACAGTTTAAGAATATTATTGCGAGTTTAGAAAGTTTAAAAAATGCCCTAGTAACCATGGCAACAGTCAAAAATCCCACTAGCAACACCCATGTAACAACTAAAACCAGCCAGAATCCCTCTAGCCATACACAGCTTTAAACAGAAAATAGTTAAATTTTTCCACAACCACACTACCAACCCAATTATCAAACTAAAACCCCCTAGAAACACCAAATTATCAACTAAAACCAGGCAAAAATTCTCCAAAACAACAGTATATCAATTAAAACCATCAAAACCATCTGGCAATCCCCAGTTATTAACTAAAACCAGCCAGCAATACCCCCAAACAAACTGTTTCTGGCAACATAGCCAAAAAAATAAATATTTCGTTAAATTGAAGTAACGTGCAAAAAAAAACAACCAAATATATGATCCAGGTGTCCAGGCGTGCATTTGATGATACTCAATTGACTGCAATCTATACATGGTTAATAGGAAATTGACATTATGATAAATTAGGAACGTCGTTAAGGTAACGGTGATTTAAAATGGCAATAATGAGTAAATAATCAATAGGTTTAACAGTATACAATATATACCAATCTCACCCACACTTTCTAAAACATGTTTTTCTAGTAGCCCAATTTATTTTAAACAGGATGTGGGTCAGCAAATGTCAAAAACATTTCAAATGATCACGGTTGCTATGACAACAGTTGTAAAATATGATTTAATTTGTGAAATTAGAGGAGGTTGGGTAAAATGATATAGTATGCTATTCAATTTAACACAACAAGTTTAAGAATATTATTGCGAGTTTAGAAAGTTTTAAAAATGCCCCTAGTAACCATGGCAACAGTCAAAAATCCAACTAACACCGCCCAGGTAACAACTAAGACCAGCCAGAATCCCTCTAGCCATACACAGTATAAACCGAAAATAGTAATTTTTCCACAACCCACAACCAACCCAACTATCACTATCAAAATAAAACCCCTAGAAACACCACAAATTATCAACTAAAACCAGGCAAAACTCTCCAAAACAGCAGTATATCAATTAAAACCATCAACAACCATCTGGCAACCCGTTATCAAATAAATCCAGGAGGGAACCCTCTGGCAATCCCAAGTTATCAACTAAAACCAGCCAGCAACCCTCCACCAACATAAATGTATCCACCAAAACTAGCTAAACCATCCAAAATTATCAGCTAACACCTGGAAAGAACCCTCAAGAAAACCAAGTTGTTAACTAAAAACAGCTAGAAACCATCTTGCAACACAAATTTATCAATTAAACTAACCCCCAGGGACCCACAATTTTCAATTAAAACCAGGAAAAAATCTTCTAGCAACATTATTGACCAAAACCAGCCAGTAACCCTCTAGCAACTCATCAACCAAAACTGGCTCAACGCCACTTTGCAACCCTAAGTTATTAACTAAAACTAGGAAAATCCTCCTCTAGCAACACCAGGTTATCAATTAAAAACCAGCCAGCAACCCTCTAGCAACACAAAATTACCAACCAAAACTACATAAACGCCCTCTAGCAACCCAGAGCTACCAAGTAAAACCAGCCAACAAACCTCTAGTAAAATCTATTTATCAACCAAAATCAGGAAACAACCCTCAACAAACACCAAGATTTTAACCGCATCTTGCAAATAATCTTCTTGTATCACCCTATATGTGGCAAAGTCAAACCAAATGAGGCATAAGGCACAAATCTTAGTTTTCCACAGTAGGCAGAAATTTAAAAAAACTGTCAATTTTTTTTTTCAAATTTTATTTTATTACTAAAATATAGAGTTCACAAATTCAACTTTCATACTACCTTAACAATTTTTAGATATATGATTAAAAAATGTTTAAATATGCAATTTAAAATGACCTTGCTTAGTCAATGTATACTGATAAACAGTTTTCAAATGCAGTTTTCTCAAAACTTACATTTTAATTGTTCGAACTTTGATTGTTCATAACTTTGCAATGAAAAAAAACACAATTTTTAATTGTCCAACTTATGTCTCATTTGGCTTGGCTCTGACACATGTCAACTAAACTAACCCTCTAGTAACATCAAATTAACAATCAAAACTAGCTAAACACCTATAGTAACACATAATTATTAACTAAAACCAGCCAACAACTCTAGTAAAACTCAGTTATTAACCAACAACAGGCAACAACCCTCTAGCAAAACCAAGATACCAATTAAAACCAGCCAAAACTCCATAGCTACACACATTTACTAACTAAAACCAGAAAACAATACTCTAGAAATATCAATATACCAATTAAATCAAGCCAAAAACTAAAACCAGGAAACAACCCTAAAGCAATACCTGCATACAACTGATAGAGTTAACTCCATGATCAACCTAAATCAACCAACCATCAGCCATAATGTGAAATCAAATTAAATCTTGTAAGGTGCATAAACCACAATTATTTTAATAAAAAAACAGAGAAAAGGTAATATATAT
>JAOTQE010004559.1:0-11282 GCA_025631205.1 Nesometra sesokonis
TCTTATTTTGTTCTTAATTTTTGAGTGATTTCAGCCTCGGTGTTCTTATTAAGTGTGTTCTTATAAAAAAAAGTGTACTGCATTAAACCATATTTCCAAATTGATTTAGTAACCAGTTGTTAAGAGCATTAAGATGCTACTAATAGAGAAAGACATACTTGAAATATAAAGGTAAGTAGTTGTGACAACACCGTTCAGGCACTGCTCTTTGTATCATGTACACTGGGGATTTGGGCAATGAGGGTCTGTCTCGCAGGTATGTAAACTAACCCATGAACTAGTTTTTATGCCAAATAATATCAATTATCATGCACTTGTGTAACCATTCATCGCTGTCCGGCATCTCCATTTTAAGGGGTTTGACATTATTTATATTAGATTTTTTTCAGATGAAATGCTAAAATAACAATAATACATAAATAACAGCAGCGTCTTTTTAAAATGGTATACCATTCATCACTGATAAACCCCTTCATAGGGGCGTAGAGAGGATTTTATCATTATTTGTATTGAGTTTTTTTTTTTCAGAAATGAAATGTTAAAGTAACAACAGCGTTTTGTTTAAATGGTGTACCATTCATGGCTAACCAAACCCTCCATTTTAAAGGGGTTTTGAGAGGGTTCATTATTTGCATTTATTTTATTTTGTTCATAGATGAAATGCTAAAGTCATAACAGGGACAATTTAAAAGGTTGTAATACCTAAGTTATAAATTATTACAGAAATGCTGTCTTCTCATTATAACATAAATAACAAGCAAAACAAATTAACATTACTTAAAACAGCTTTTCTTTTTTTTCTTGAAAATATCAAACTGTTGTCCTTTATTAGACACCAAACACTAAAATCACAACAAATTACTCATTGCAAAAAAATAGTATAGTGTTATTCATGTTTCTTAGAATAAGATATTAAATTTTAGATCAATGCATTATAAAATAACTGTTTTTTCTTTCTTAAATAAGATGTTATTTTTGAAAGCTCTAAAAAAAACAGCCTAAAAAAGTCAATTCCCTAGATCAAGGACCATAACTTTTTACAGGCCTGTAATTTTAGAATTCTAATTATTGATGGTGGATTTTATTCATCATCTGTCGCCAGACCTGCACATCATTTAATTATGTCACAGTTTGCCTCACCTAGTTTCATGTTTATTTTATTTATTTGTTTACACACACAAAAACACTTTATGTGTAATAATGTATCACTATACAACTCAATCTAGACTATCAAATTCTATTTGACAAAAAAGCTTTGATATACCTTTTTTATGGATATGGCCATGTTGGGACAAATGCAGAAGGGGTAAAAATTGTGCCCCTAAATTATATTATTGGAAAATAATTATGATTAAGTTAGAGTATAATTTCTGGGTACCTAGAAGATCCCAAAAATTTTGAAAATGCTATCAGCTCTTCCCACCATCGTCAGATTGTGGTGCTAGGTCTTTCATGCACACCCAACTGCCAAATTGTGCACCCTCCTCAGCCATACAGTGTAAAATATTGCCCGTAATATTTACGGGAAATGTCATGGCAGCCAGGATGCCAAAAAATTCTCGTAAATTTTATAGGAATTACCCGTAAAATTAATGGGATTTTCTTGGCATTCTGTTTTCTGCGACTTTTTCAGTAAATTTTACGGGCATTTTCCGAAAACTTAATCGTGTAATATTAATAATAAAATTTACTGTACAAAAATACAAAAAGTTCTATGCACCCAGGATGCCAAGAAAATTTCGTAATTTTACAGATTTTTTTTTACAGTGTATAGTCATTACGTGATGACCATATACAAAGTTTTTTTTATCAAATAAAATTTGATAGTTTAGATTGAGATTAAAAATCATCTCATTAATCTGTCTGCACTCCATGCATGCATTGTGTACTAGGGGCTTCATAGCATATTCGACACATCTCAAGTAATGCCACAGAAGAAGACTCCAAAACAGGTAGGTTACTGGATGTTTCCTATAACAAAAACTTCTTGTAACATCAGTACGTTTGCGTTTTTGAAGCAATATCTTTTCCTATTTTACATTATAGGCGTAATTTTCTTTATACCTTGTTTCGTAAGACTTTAAGACCTTTTTTGACAATCAGCTAAAAGGACAGCGGAAAAACAAATTGTGCTAAATGTTTGTTTTTTTGCTTAGCCAGTCATATCTACAAAGAAGAGGATAAAATAAAAAGAAAGATTTAAATTTAAAAAATTAAGTAACAATTGTTAATGGAATAGTTTGCATTTTTAGCAAACTGTTCAGGAATCTGAGATTGTAATGATATAATTTTTTATCATTTTCTTTAAACTTTTGATTTATTTATATCGGATGGTTTACTAACAGTTGAAATTAAAGTTTTATTAACAATTTTCATTTTCAGTGTCAGTGAATTTTCGGAACAAGGTGTAAAAAACTCTCGCCATAAGCCTAAAAAAAACTTTGATGTACTGCCAAAGCACAACATATTTCACACAAAACAAGTACAATATATTTTGACTGAATACATAAAATTATCCCAAATATTGTAAGAAATACATATTTTTTTTCAAAAAATATTAAAAAAAACACTTAAATTTATTTTAAAATTTAACTATTATGGAATAGAAGATGTTGGGTTATTGAAAATACAGGAACAGGTGTCTACTTTAAAAAAAAAGATTTCAACTCAACTTAAAAAAATGCTGTGCTTTGCGAACAAAGATTTTTTGTAGGCCCAATACATTTTAACATTTATACCCAACTCCTCTTAACATAATAACCTCCATATATTTAAATACATGAGAGTTTAATAACCATTGCAGGTGTATTCATTTCCATCAAATCCATAATTAATTTCAATTTGATCGCTTAACATTTTTACCTTCATATTTTTGTGCTTATTAACCTTCTTTTTTTTATGCTATTGCTTAAAATTTGTCTACTTCTTAATTATTTCTTACCATATACAGTAGGTATTTCAATGATTGTTTTGTATTGTTTATAATAGTTTTATATTTCTTTTAATGTATTCAAGATGATGTTAACATGTCCACTGCCACTCGATATCTGTTTTTATTCCATTTAACGGAGTCAAGTAGCAACTAACCTTCTTATCCTTCTTGTGGACAAACATTTAAGTTGTTACGAATAAGTGACCACATACAATCAGTAGCACCTCATTCACGTGTCTTAATTCGGTGAATTCACAATACGGTGCGCTGCCTATCAATTGCAGCGGAGAGGGCGAAAACCGCAGTGTATTATGGGAAAAGGTCGGCATCGAAAGGCCGAGCCGAGCTGCAGACTACTCTGAAGCTGCCTTGCCTGCATATTGTGAGTAGAATTTTGTCTTTACCGTCCAAGACTAAAAGTAAACAACACATCTTGTACATTTCCTTTCGATACTTAGACCATTTAGACCATTTTTGATTAATTCTTTCTCCTTTTTTCGCCATGGTTTTCACTTGTGAAGCATCAGAATGCTATTTTCACACTGCCACACTTAAAATTGCAGCTGCGATGTCGACCCAGGAGTTGGAAATCGGCCTGTCCGTGGTAACCGGTAGGTGGCGCACTATATTGTAAATCCACCAAATTCTCCGTTCCATGGAGTATACAATAGCTTGATTTGAGCTTGCTATATTTCAATCACATTCACTCGATTTTAGTAGAGAGCACTATAGAATTTGTAATCACCTTTGTAACTAAAAAGGCTATTATTTGTACCCCCAAACAATAGAGGGGGCAAGTATTAGTATTTACATCTCTTGACTAGTAATAAGCAAATATAGTCCAGAGGGAAAGATCGATCACATTATATCATTCGCGGAACTCCATCCTGGTTACCCAAATAGACCAAACCCAAGGTGGCACACTCTTCCATACGCATACCAAGGTTCACACATCCCACCCGCAACACGCGACATTCGACTGTTCCCCGAGAGTATTCCAGTTATTACGCAACACGTAGCCCGCCCCCATGCATCTGGCAGAAAAATTGGTTCCATTCTAGACTATGCAAACATCGCATGTGCTCATTCTTGTACTATATATTTTGATATAAGACAATGCCACAGTGAGAGTGTGCATTGCTACAAACATACTTAGAAGGTGACAAGCAATGCAATCTGGGCAGGACATGAGGGAATTCTTAGGTGTTTTTGATGAGTACATGCTTTCTTAGCACCTCCAAAAACACCCACTTTGATGAGTATATTTGTTGTTGGCAGCTGACGTGTTAACTCTGTTTTAATTTTTTATTTTAATTAGCATACATTTTGAAGCATCTAACATATAGCCAATGATCTGATTGTTAATATCATATCTTGCTAGTTTTGTTGTTGATTTTAGTTCAGTTATTTCATAATCCTTAGTGTGGCTGCATTTCTTTTTCAGTGTCGTTTGATTTTCTTATTAATTTATGCGTGTCAACACTAACATAAAATTATCAACTACAGTATTTAAAGGAACAAACTGCATCCTTATTGATTTGTTATGTACTGTATGTGTAGTTCTGTGTTCAAAATGAAGTGATAACAGTAAAAATATTTCTTTAATTTATTGTAAAAACAAAAAAAGCTACTTTATTGAAAATTAATCCTGCATATTGTTATTAGTCTTTTATAACTAGTTGTAATCCCATTCTTCAAAGGACAGTGGTGTATCCAGAAGGCGCTTATAATTTAGTAGGGTGATTTATATAGCGCCTTATACAGTAGAGTCTCAAGGCACTGTGGACCAGATATTGCGCATTCATATGACTTTCTACGCCCCTAAGGGTCACGTCATGTTCTACACCTCTAAGGGTCACATCATGTCCTGCTGCCCGATGTAGGTGCTCATTCATCTGTCCACGACGGGATGTATGGACCAATACACTGGAGTAACCCTCTACCCAACTCGAATGATGTACTGTGTTTTTTTACGGTGGACACAAGCCATTTATGTACACTGGACCTACGGTTTATAGTTCTTATCCGAGAAGACTTATTCCACCACCAGAACCATGGTGCGTACTGGCCTCAGACCCATGTTGTTGTTATTTCTATGGCTCACGGTTTCCCTGCCTTAACTGCTCGCCCATACAGCTCCAGCACCCCAATTCCAAGGTAGAAAATAATCAGATTACTGTATAGATATGAACATTAGCTTCCCGAGCATGCCACTTAAGAGGAAATTAGCACCCCTTCTCCAGTTTCTGGAGCATCTCCTTCTCCAGTTTCTGGGTGTGCCCCTAAGTTCCATGCTGTCCTTTAAAAAAAACACCTTCTAACTAGGTAGATCTACCATGTTAAATTACTATGGAGATCTACCTAGCAACACAGAGAACTACGAAAGGTAATTACCCTGTCTGTTGATTTTATTGATGACTCAAGGTTTATTATAAATAATGGCTGTATTTTTCTATGCATCCTTATAGAGCATTGCTGACCATATCCTTGGTAGTATCCCTTGATATGGTAGTTTTTATAGGGTTAACCCTGTTAACTACCTTTGTCTACCATGTCACTACCATTACCATGTTAACATAGTTATTTTTTTTCAAAGCGTGAGCAAGAGTCTGATTGTCCCTCTATGTCAATTTTGTGTGTATAACATGCCTAAACACTCAAAATTGGTAAAATAAAATGAAAACAGTCTAAACAAGTTTTCTTGCAAGTCCAGTGATTTATAAGTCTTTTTAAACAAAATAATATGAAGCTTTGTGCTTTATGATATCAACACAGAATGTACATAAACAATTTTTTAAATGTAATTTCTGTAGTTGTACATATTTTTATTTCATTAGGTCACAAATAAAATTATATTTATAAAATACTGTGTTTTTTTTCACATTTTAACACTGTTACCTATAGCCAGCATTGTTCACTCTATTATTAATGAAATTTGTTTTATTTAAAAAAATTGTTTAACTGACAGCAGTGATAATGAAAATTGGCAACTTTTACAATACAAATGATGGCTCACAAATTTAAGATGTATATTTAATTATCTATTGTGGTTGGATAACATTAGTTTTGGCCATAATTCAAGTGTTAAACAATGTCATGCTAAATTTGTTATTGCGTGTAATCAGCATTGATGGTAACATCCAGATCAATACAGTAGTATGTGACGCCGTGTAATTGACTTACCGTATTCCACCATGACCAATCCAGCTATACCATCGTTATGAAATATTTTATCAATTATTACTAGATGTTAGTGGTGATGTTCACTGTTGGTCAGATTGCAATAATTGAAAAGTAAATTACTTAAAAAAATTACTTGTGCGAAATATAACTAATCATACTACTTTTTATTTAATTAGAAAATTAAATGAAAATTATATTATTTTAAATTTAAATTTATGTCTTTTTTTATTTTCATGAGCACCACAGTATTTTGCGTTATACCAATACATCGGTAAATAAATAAATATATTACATCAGAATAATAAAACCAAAAATTCAACCAACCAATGATTTCGATAAGCTCTAGCACTATACTGTCCTTTTCTACTAGGAACTGTGTTAAAGACCTCTTATCTATGGAGAAAAAGTAGACAAATAATTCATATGGAGTGGCCTCATTGATGCATTTAACCTCCACCAACGAAGTTGGGCAGACATTATGTTTTCACTCCTGTTGTGTGTTTGCTTGTTTGTGAACAACTCCATGACCACAATATTGTTCACAAAGTAATGGTTTGCAGGAATTAAATTATGTTATGATGTGGAAGTGATTCAGTTTTGTAAGGTAACGGTCAAAGGACAAGGTTATACAGCAGAGAACTTAACAGGCCTCGATTTTTGTTTTCTTTTTGACTTGTCCACTGGGCAAGTTGACTTTACATCTCACTAGGCCACAAGCAATTCAAATAACCCATGTCTGTGGCAACTTAATCTACAATGTGTAAAAGTGACTGCTTTACACTTGTATTCACTAGCCAACTGGGCTAGTAAAAATGAAAATTCACTAGCCCAGTGCAGTTTTCACTAGCCATTTTACGCTGGGCTAGTAAAATATCGAGCAACAATATATACGTTAAACAATGTAAAAGTGCATTGATGATTGGTTTGCAACTGTTTATGATACAGCCCGCAGGGTATTTAGTTTTATTAATTTCTTAGTATGGCATGTCCGTGATTGCCTGATTAAAGAAAGATCATTTATGGCTCTACCTAATGTTTTAAATCAGCTAAATTACTTGACAGGCTTGGTTATGTTACATCTGAACAGGTACTAAATTACAGAATAAACTTGAATTTGATGTAAACACGCACTTGAAATCTATGGCACTGTTTGTCAACTTCTTTCAATTCTGTGTCAAGTCCTTTAGTGTTTTTAGCTGCTGCTAGATGGAGCTGTAGAAGTACCTGTCCGATTGATTGATTTTGATTGATGGTTTGATAGATTGATTGATTAATTGATGGATTGATTGCTTGATGGATTGATTGATTAATTTGATTGATTTGATTTGGATGGATTGATTGGTTGATTGATTGATTGATTGATTGAATTGATTGATTGATTTATTGATTTTTTTTGACCGATTGATTGATTGATTGATTGATTGATTTTTTTTGACCGATTGATTGATTGATTGATTGATTGATTTTTTTGAGTGACTGATTGATTGATTTTTTGACTGATTGATTGATTGATTGATATTGATTGATTGATATTGATTGATTGGTTGATTGATATTGATTGATTGATTTTTTGATTGATTGATTGATTAATTGATTGATTTTGATTGATTGGTTATGGTTTGGTGATGGTTAGAAAAGTTAGAAGGTGCTTGATTGTTTTAAACATTTTTTGTATAATGTTGTGAAGAGGAATTGAACTTGTACATAAATTACACTTAATTTTACAAATCAAACGTCTTTTCCGCTTGGCCAACTAATTACCGATTTCAATGAATGGAATTGCAGATTATAAGTCAAATGCTTTTCTCGCACGGCCGTTTAACGCTTGACAATATAGAACAGAGTTTTACAAGGAAATAATAAACATTTGGAAAAAATGTAAAAGTTCGGTCGGCAACAAGATCAGTTTTATAAAATAGTTGATTAAATCAAGTTTGCACAGGGCCCGGAACTCATTGAGATGCTTGTTAACTGGATATTGTGTTGGTTTCATTTTCCATCCGTCAGGTCAATTTGTGTTTTTGTCACTTGCACTTCAGAATGCGACCTGCGCCATGCTCTGTAAACCAAGTCTCATAACTTTAAGATGGCCACTGTTCTATGGTGCATCTAGTGGTTTCATGTAGTGGCTTCATTGTTCTCCAATTAGCCATAAAATTTACCAGTAAAATTACAAGTTACCAGTAAGCAATATAAGTTAGTTTCTCATATTTTTGCCCTCCTTTACTCTTTAGTATTACAGAGAATAAAGGAATGCTCATAAAGGTCTATAGTTATGTACTTATTTGGGGTAGGGCCAAAACCAACCTAAAAACCATGCCTGACAATGATGTTTTTTGGACAATTTATAAGTAAACATTTTAAATTTTTTTTCAATACTGTATTTCCTTAAAATTTTCTCCTTGATAAACTTTTAATAAATACTGTTTGATTGCACAGAAATTAAGCATTTTTATAAGCCTATTGTGAATTATGCGTTATTATAGAAGACAAATATTATTGTTACCATGTTTTAATGGCATTTGATAAAATTGTTCTTTGATATATTACATATTATGTAAGTTCAGTATCTATGAAGGAATGCCATTTTTCACAGATAAGGATCTTATATCAAAATTCCAATATTTAAATTCCTGTCACTTTTAGCATTCTCCAGGGAATGCTATCGCTCTTCAATTTATTCATCAATAATATTTCTCAATTTGTATTCAATGAGCTATGTTTGTTAGTGATGCATTTATGAAAAGAATGCATATTTAAAATAATGTGCTTACTTTGCCATAAACCAAGTTAAATGGTACTAGGAAGGCAGATGGCATTTAAATTAATGAATTTATGTTTTGTCAAAAACTATGGCATGTGTTGTAACTAAAGGCATTTTGATTTAAATTTTTATACAAACAGAATACTACATGGACATGAAATTTGTCCTAGAAAATAAATTGTTGTTTCCCTAGCACACGATTACAACACCGTGATATTTTTAAAAGCCTAATATTAAATCATACAATATAAATTCTTAGATATACAGTATGAAAATAACATAAACCCCTTTTACACAGAATTGTAAACTAGGAATATTACGGTAATTCGTGAATGCCGGCTTTGGTGGTAAGGGTACTTTCCCATCAATGGTGGCACAGTGCCATTATTCGTTAGACCGCCTCAGACCCTAGACATTATTACCATTTACCGTCACTGCCTTACGCGGATGTGTATGAAAGGTTCCACAGTTTAATGCTTGCTTATGCAGTGAAGCATAACTAAACAAAGGTTAAAGTTGGGAACATCTTTTATTAAGGCTGCCAATTTTACGCCTTTTGCTTGGACTCTTTTACACAGGAAACCATCATATTACCGGAATTTGACCTTCTGTGTGAAAGGGTTTACACCGGCAATAATGCCGGCATGGTTATGGTAACATTGTGGTATTTTTTGTGTGAAAGGAGGTATAGACATAGATCAGCGAAGTATAAAATAGATACGTCCCTGCGTGGATCAACTGTATGAAATGATTTCTAAAGCTGGCCACTCACTGCATTGGGCAACAGTCGTACGACAGCCGCATGACTAAACCGTCGCTGCCGTGTGTGTGGCTGCCAGACGCGATGACAGTATTCCACTTTTCGGCCAAAGT
This sequence comes from Nesometra sesokonis, assembly GCA_025631205.1. Classification (NCBI taxonomy): domain Eukaryota; kingdom Metazoa; phylum Echinodermata; class Crinoidea; order Comatulida; family Antedonidae; genus Nesometra; species Nesometra sesokonis. The sequence continues at coordinate 9,753 of JAOTQE010004559.1, forward strand.
TTTTTAGTGATTCGACGGGAAATCACAAAAAACCTTGGTCGACGAGTAGAAGACTCTCATTGCGTATGGAAACCACACACATAGGGAGCAACGGTTTAGTCGTGTGACCATCGTCCAACTGTCATACGATGTAGCGAGTATCCGGCTTTAGAATACAGTAAGGCCATGAAACTTGGCCTAAAAAATAAAGCGTGTTTCACAAATTATAAGATTTTTGAAAATTGGATCATCTGTCATGATTTTTTTAAAAGTTTTTAGTAGGCCCTTGTACTGTATTTTGTTTATTTTGATTTTTTTATCCCTGTAGTCTATTTTTTGTATCCTTTTCTTATATTTTCAGGATAATTTAATGAACATATTTAACCAAAAACTCAAAAAAAAAAAAACGCTGACCTAGTTTTTTTAGATTTCGGTTGAGCTAAGGCGCAGTGGTTTTTAAATGCTAAATATTGAATCATACAATATCCATTCTCAGATCTGAGTAAACAGACATAGATCAACTGCATGAAGCGATTTATAAGAACAAAGTATTGCCATTTATATATTATGTGTCATTAATTTATATTGCAGTTGGCATAGATACGCAAATCCTACATTCTCAGAGTACATTATAGTGTTGAATATCTCCATAAACTACAACAGTTAATTTTTTAAAAACCAATCCTTTCCTCTGGAAATCCTACAGTCAAAAATTGTCCACGACCGCTTACGGGAAATACTAACTGCACTGATTAGAAAGAAAGAACAAGTAGGCTTTTGAGTGAGTGTTCATTTATGGGAGGTGTCCGCTTACGAGAGGTGTCTGCACAGGGAGGTTCAACCAGTGTGCATGGTGATTGACTTTCAAGGCTCCTTGGCACTTTTTGTTTTTGTATGCCAACAGGAATAAAGTAAAAAGTAGAGATACCATGTTCAATAGAACATGAACCCAGTCAGTTTTCGGGATGTCAACCGTAAAGGTTGACTACCCTATATAATGACGCCTATATGATCTTTGATCTCAAGTTGTGAACACCGTATGGATGGGAGGTGACACAGGTTATAATTATAAAGTTTTAATGTAAATAAAATTAACGATTAAAATTTGATCCCTGTGTGACCTCTGACCTCAGCCTAGGGAGCAGGAGGTGTCACTGGTTCCTAATCAAATTTCATTGAATTTAGTCCAATCGTTTGTCATTGAGAGATTTTTGTAATTTTGACCTATGACCTTTGACCTTAGGGGGTTACAAAGAGTATTTTTTTTAATGTTTAAGGCCCTAAGGATCATTCCTGGTAAATTTGAGCTTGAGATATGTTGAAAATTTGACCCCGATGACCCCTATATGATCCCTAGGGGTTGGGGTATGTATGGGATGTGCCACAAGTTATACTGACCAGGTTTGGTTGAAATCGACATAACCGTTTGGTACTAGTAACATTTTTAAACATTTCCAGAAGAAAGTTAAACATTACCCCTTATTGACCTTTGACCTCAAACCCCTGAACACCCTATAGACCCTGCCTTATGCCAATGCTTATGTGCAAAGG
>JAOTQE010004581.1:0-22986 GCA_025631205.1 Nesometra sesokonis
TAGGCTTCTATGAATGGATGTCTTGTTCGAGGCAAGAAATCCTGTTTTCCACACTCAGTACCTTTTGGTTTCTAAGCAATTGGGAAGCGAATTACTAGTCTTGATAATAACAAGAAAAAGATACCTTTTGGAGCAAAACTGTATTCTGCCATAAAATCCACAGTGTACAATGTTTCTGTCTCCTCTCATGACTATGATTCACCACCAACGATGACGGTACCCTCTAGCGGTGAGATTGAAAACTGTAGCGCCCCTCCCCTATTAAGGGGTACCTTTTTCTTGTTATCATTATACAATGGAACACAGAGGTCTTTATAATAATCATAATGGTGAATGTTATATTCATGCCAGTATCTATGTAGAAGATGCTCATGGTGCTGTGGACCAGATGTTACACATTCTTATGACTTTCTAGTCCCTAAAGGTCATATCATGTTCATGCAGCAATTGCTGGGTTGTACTTGGCGCTATTTCAGTTGTTCACAACAGTGGTCGTGCATAGAAAAGTACACCGGGGTAACCCCTACTCATCTCAAAAGATGTACTGGGTTCTTTATAGTGCACATGAGCTGTTTGTGTACACTGGGCCTACCGTTTATAATAATCCTTATCCGAGAAGACTTGAACACGTGCTGTTGTTTTGCTATGGCTCATGGTTCCCCTGCCTTAACCACTTGGCCATACATTTTAATGTTACCCTATACAAGATATATAATAATAGCACATGCACATGGTACCCTTTCAAACATAATATAAAAATACACAAGTGAACAACAATCCAAGCTAAATTTTTGTTTACATGTTTTTCCGTATAATATGCTACAGTACTATTGTAGTGACTATGTTTGTGCAACATTTTTTTACCGTGATTTGATAAGTAAAATTTTATAATTTGATTGGTTTCAAACTATGCATAAATAATTAAAAGAAAATAATTAGCCAGATCACGGTCACCTTTACTGTTAATTTCTACCCACTGCTATTCTTACAATGTTTCCTTATTGTAAACAACCAATGAACACTTTACAGGAGCTTTGTAGTAAAAATGCAAAAAATCTGCAAAAACAAGGACAGTATGTACCAAAATTGTAAACAGTTAGAGCTGCAGGTACAATTTTGAGCACTTGGTTCAAAGACTAATGCAGACCTCCTAACTCACCAATCTCATCGGGTTTCTCTACTATACCTGCCAACTCTCACGCATTAGGCGTGAGTCTCACGCATGGGAGCCTATTTTTGACGTCTCACACATAAATAATTTTTCCTCGCACATTAGCAGAATTCTCACTCATAAACAGTCATCCAATAGTTATTCTCACGCACGAAGACAAAATAGAGCAAAACACAGTAAAAACAGCGCCCAAAACGGCGATAATTTGGGCAGAAGCGGCCCAAAAATGGTCGGATGAGGGGTTTTTTTTTTCTTTTTACTCGTCAGATCGAAATGGGAGGAGTTGTGGCATAGTATTGGTGGGGGTTAGTTTCACGCATTGGAGCCAAAAAAAGTTGGCGGGTATACTTTACATTCATGAGAATTTCTGGCGCTTGGCAAAGGTTTGCGCTCTCAGAGTGCTTCTAGTAATTAATTATTACAGTTGAACCTCTCTATGCAGACACCTCCCGTAAGCGGACACCTCCCATAACAGTCACTAATTAAAATACCCGTTTATTCTTTCTATCTAATCAGTGCATTTTATACCTCACATAAGCGGATACCTCCCATAAGCAGATGCAGACACTTTTTGTCTTAAAATTTTTTAGATCTTTTATATGCTAATTTACCTCCCATAAGCGGACATCACAAGAAATTTTGTGATTTTTCTGTACGATGACTCAAATTTCTGAACAAAATCATCCTTGTAATATGATGGCTGAGAATCATATTACTAAACCAGTCTCAGAAATGATAAACAATATTCAATAAATTATATAATGCGGTGTTTAGAAATTTGGGAGGCCATTTGTGCTGAGAAGGCCGCAAAATGTTAGACGTAAAACGTATACATAATTTTAAAACTTTGGCCCTCTATCGCCCAAAATTCTCGTAAGCGGACACCTCCCGTAAGCGGACACAATTCCCAGACCCGAGGGTGTCCGCTTACGGGAGGTTCAACTGTATTGTTTTATTATTTTTTACAGATAAGACAGGTATTGAGAGCAACATGCAGTGGATGTTGACTATGGTATTTTCCTTCTTCATTCTTGGTGTTGTTCTTATCATGATTTACCGAATGCGACAGAAAAGAATGGCTTACCTACGATTTAGTAAGTGATTTTATAACTTGCAAGATTCCAACACTCCAGTGTTGTCTTAAAGCCGCCGCACTTGTAAGCCAACGGCACGCGCCAACAGTCACTCGTGCCGCAGCTGCAAGGCAACAGCTTACTTGTGCGGTGAATTACATGCGGCGACACGGCGCAGCGCAAGGTTTTTAACATGTTTGATATTTAACAGCTACTCGTGCCAACGGCGCACAGCGTGCGGGGGGTCGTAAGCTTTACCTGTAAGCCATTTATATGGCAACAGATCTGCGTTGCTATGTGTCCGCATGTGTTCATACTTTAATTGCCTATGCGTAGATGTAATGTTGTAAATTAACTGGTACATACACTTAGAGGTGTGGACCTATTGCGTTAGCATGAGCAGCTGTTAAATATCAAACATGTTAAAAACCTTGTGCTTTGCCGTCGGCGCATGTAAATTCACCGCACACGTAAGCTGTTGGCGTGCAGCGACGGCACAAGTGACTGTTGGTGCACGCTGTCGGCTAACATGTGCAGCGGCCTTTAGTGTTGCCTAGGCCCCCGTGATTTATCAAAACTTATATTGGATCACGACACAGTACAAGAAAAAGAAATAAGCATACTGCAATCATAAAAATTTGGTTTTAACAATTGTGGTTACAGACCTTTAATATATTTATAACATGCAAAATACTAAGATTCCAAGACTACATGTTTTCCTAGAGCCACCTGATCCCTCAGACAGAAGTGATACAGCATTTCCAAAATTTGATATATAGGACACCGATAAAACAGAAAGATGTTTAAACAATTGGGATTACAAGTACAGATATTTATAACATGCAGAATACTAAGATACCAAGTTTACAGAATTGTCACTCATCTCCCAGGCTCTCAGAAAGAAAAGGAACATAAAAGTCAAATTTGCTAAGTTGAATCCAAAATGGCATTGGAATCTATAGGACTTGGAAGGAAGAAAACAATGTAGCATACAGATTGTTAATTAATGGCAAATAGGCAAATATCAATCTGGGATGAAAAATAAATTCAACTTTTAATTTATTTGACTTTAGACATGATTGACTTAGTTGAACTGACCATATATCCTGGCAATACAATTTCAATTCAATTTCAATTTCTTTATTGCTACAAAAGCCATCAAGGGCCAATATCCGCTTGAACAAACATACACAAATTTACAAAATTTACATTATTATACCATATTATAAATTATTGTTGTAATTGTAATTATTATTAATATTATTATTGTTATTATAATTATTGTAGCTAATTAAAATATTGAGGGCAGACTTAATGTCGTGTACAGATGAAGAAGAAATATCTACAGATTGTTAATTAATGGCAAATATATCAATCTGGGATGAAAAATAAATTCAACTTTGAATTTATTTGACTTTAGACATGATTGACTTAATAGGCAAACTGACTGTGTATCCTACAGCAATACAAATTGTTAATTAATGGCAAATATATCAATCTGGGAAGAAAAATAAATTGAACTTAAAATTTATTTTGACTTAGACATGATTGACTTTGGAAAACTGACTGTATCTGTTTGTCTGAATAACTAAACTATTATTGGGTTGATGATTCAAATTTTGAATCAGTGTATACCAACTGGCACAGTCCTCCCACAATTTGGGGGCAATCTGGATGACTACTCTTATCGTAGAACATAGTTTTAAGTAATTGTTTAGCCTTTTTTACGAATGAGGTGAGGGTTGCCTACCCTCACTGTAGGGTCAATTTTTCCTTAGCCAAACTGGCTAAATGTTTCAATTTTTTTTAGCCAGATTAGAAATTCTTAAGCCATTTTTTTATTATATTAATAAAAACCAATAAAAATGGCTGCAAAATGGACAGTTGTTTAGGATTTTTATTTAGCCAATTTGGCGAAAGAGGTCATTTTTATTTTAGCCAAATGAGAATTCCAGTACTGTAGCCATTGGCGACTTGGCGAACGGTTAGAGTGAGCATAGGTTGCAATTTATGATCATCTTGTTTGTATTATTATAGGAAGGGAGCAACTACAGCAGCTTCCACAGGTTGATTTTGAGCCTGGTTCTGGTCCGAACCAACTGGGATGTGAGGATGAATGTGATGGTGTATTCCATGAGCCACCTCCCCCATACACGTAAGTAAATCAGTTATACTGTACAGTAACTCTTCCAAAACCAGTAAAATTTCAGACCATTTAAATTGTTTGGTTTTAGAGGTAGTTAAGAAAGTATAATGCATATTCCAGAAAATGAGATGCACACCATCCTGACAGGATTCAATATTTCTGCATAACTTATGTCATCATCAGGAATGCATTTCTGATGATGACATAATTTATGTTGAAATATTGAATCCTGTCATGGTGACATGTATCTCATTGCTTGGAGTATGCATTATACTTTCTTATTGAAGTTGATTGGTGGAATTGTTAGATAGAGATAGTTCAGTTTACCTATGTTTTAAATTGCTTCATGGCTTTGGAACTTCCTGGTTTAAAATGAAATTCTGTTTTTTTTTTGTGTTCAATTTTAGGAGTTGGCCACATTCTTGTGGTAATTGTCAATAACTGGTAATTTGAAATGCACATTCCTTATTCCAGTTACAATGCACAAGCAACAAATCTCAATTCTTGTGATCTTTTTTTTTAACAAATTAACATTTGAAATGTCCTCAAGGATGCATTGTCAATTGAAATAATAATAAAATCAAATTTAATTTTGAATTTAAAGCTCAATACAGACTATCAACATATTTTTGACAAAAACTTTCATATGCCTATATATGGTCATAATGACATCACATCATTACCATACTTGGATGTCATTGTCATATATGGGTACAGTATATCAAAGTTTTTTGTCAAATAAAATTTTATAGTCTGGATTGAGCTTATGTTATTGTATTTTTATGTGAGAGATTCTGGTGTGAATTTCTGTAAGGACCGAATAAGTCTTAAATCTTGCATCTTGAAAGTTTACAACTAGGATTGTTTAGCATGTGTTTTTTATACATACTATAAAATTATCAAAATTACAGTTCCAATTGTAAATTTTGTTTCTAAGTATTGTGTATTATATCTATTGATTATTAGAACTACCCGTGAGGCATGCAGTTAATTAGGTAAATAGTTGCCATGGAAACAGTGACTAAGCTTTATTCATGTGAATTGTTCACGCTTCAGTGATTTCTTTATGATCAGTAAAGATACATAACATAGGTTGGCAAGGTGTATTTCTTGTATTGTACTCTATGTCTGAAAGGTCCACTAATCATCTTTAAGTAAGAAAGTCTAATGCTTACTCCAAGCAATGAGATACATGCCATCGTGACAGGATTCAATAGTTTGACATCATCATTTCTGATGATGACATAATCTATGTCAAAATATTTAATCCTTTCACAATGGCATGTATCTCATTGCTTGGAGTATGCATTATACTTTCTGTACTCTATGTCACTTCTGTAATACTATATCTTTAAACAAAATCAACTATCAAAAGCTGGTTGTCCAGGAAACCAAACTTTGCACTTGTCTGGACCTTTTTTGAAGTCCCAAAATCCTAAAAGTATAACCTCGATTTTACATACTGTAAAGGACCAAAAGTGGTATGTACATCTGAGGGTTTCTAAATTGAGTTGTTTTTTATATATGTTGTCCCTTATTGTCTCATAATATTTATTACTACTTTGTTTAGGAGATTTTTAGTATATTATTAAATCTATATACTGGTTAATTTAAACACAGCTTTTACATCATGTCCTGTTAGACTCGATGTTCAAAGCTTAAATATAATGCTTTTAGCTGATTTTAGGCGTATGTAAAATTGAAAGTTCATAAAATTGAGGTATGTAAAACCAAGGTTCCACTAAAATGTAAATATAGGTGTAGGATTCAGTATATTTTGCTTCTGAGTTAAGGGAAAAATAGATAAATATAGGTATAGATTTTTATTTTTTTTAATTTATTTATTATTTAAACTGGGTGACCTCTTCAGTCCTAAAAAAACTGTTCTCCCGGAGGGCTCAGTATACACAAAACATGTTACAAATTTAAAATATGAAATTGATATAAATATATTAAAATAACAATCAAGTATAAAAAATATATAAAATTACATCACTCTCCTCCTTCGCTACACCATAAGATTACTTATCCCTTTCATTAAACATCCGAGTCCCCCTAAATAGAAATCTTCTACCAGATTCAATTCTAGCCTTAGGTAGTAATAACTTACCAATAGAACTGAATCTGGTATAGTAATTATGAACATTCTGAGCTAAAGTAAAACAAGCTTGGAGGGTAGGGTCCCTGAATCCATGCCTATACTGTATATTCTCATCATTGTACTATAGCCAGCATGAGGCAGACGAGGCGGTCGCCTCATCTGAAATTTTCAAAATTTGGCTTTCTAAGGGGACTCAGCCTCTGACCTCCAACAGAGGGTTCCAGTCCCTAGAATACTGCGTGACCCCCAGACTTTGCCTTGTCTGTTTTTCAACTCTGGCTACGGCCCTGCATCAGTTTGTTTTTAAATCTTGTGCCTGTGCTTGTCTAAGTTGGCATCAGGCCCCACGAATCAAGCTCTGCTGGATCTCCCGTAATGCATATACTGTATTGATATATTTTTTAGTGATTGAAATTACCAATGCTGACCAATGAATAATATTGTTATTTTTTATAGTTTTTACAAAGATGAACACGACCTTCCACCACCATATGAACAGCTGACTATCACCATGCCAACTGTAAATGCAAACAATAGAAAAACTGAAACAACAGGTGAAACGGTGACGTTACTTGGAGGCTCGGAACCCAGCACACCAAGTGTGCAAAGTGCTGGTAAGTACTTATTGTATACCGTGTCAATGTTGATTTCAGTTTTGAATTTGAAACGTGATAGGCAGGTGTCTTGACCCCTGACGATAAATGCCATAATTTTTGTATTTTACAATGATTTTTAATCACTGTATATTCTGGATTGCCATTCCATATTTCTTTTCTTTACTTCTTTCTATCTAGTTTTTTTTCAAACATAATAATTACAGTGTATTTCACCATCTTAATGTACATTGTATAAACTATCATTAACATATTTCAAACTATACTCTCCTATCACTCAAGTCGGAAGTTAAGTCTTGTCCTGGAATGATTCTACTGTCACCATAGGATAGGCTTTCTTCATCAGTGCTTCTATGATTGAATACGTCATGTCGAGATCATGAACGTAATTGTCAAGACCCAGTACTACTCGATTCTTTACGCGATCGTTTGGGAACGTACCTTGTGTACAAACTTGTTAGCAAGAGCAACGTTCTAGGTAGGCTGTTGGTTTTACCCTGTGTTTTGGGGGTGGTGGCAGTTGTGGATTTCTTCTAAAATTGAAGTCAATTTGGTTTCAAACTTTTCTTGCAGAATACAAATTATAACAGCAAGATGGACCCTATTGATTTTGGGGCATTCTCCTGTTATTATTTTGTACATGTATCCATCATGGCATTTTCTAAAATGCCATGATACAGTGAAGCCTTGGACATTTGTGAATTGTCAACACAAAATGAGTCATGTTGAACAAAAAATGAAAATTATATTCCGATAGAAGATATAAGCTTTAATTTGGTTTTTGAATTAGGTTTATAGGTGGAGTATAACCAGAGAAAAATAGTTTTTAAATGTACACACCAAAAAACACACTTTGGAGAAAATCGACTTTAAAGATAAACAGCTGTTGACTTCCTGCCTGTTTTTCCATTGATTTTGAAAAACAGCCTTTCAAAAATTTAGTTCAAGAACATGTTTATTGTAAATAAAAATAAACAGGATGTTTGTAATTATAAAGTTTAAGCAATAAAAACATATAATCCCAAAACAAAATCTCATTTTTATAAAATTTTGAATTTCTGCCTATTTCTGTTGAAATCTGAAAATGACCTGGCATACAACACGACTCATTTTTTCACGACACCTCACATTTTTTTTTCATGTAGGTTTATAATTGAATAGACATTATAATTGCAGTACATAAAGTATTATGCATAGTGATTGATAAATATTGCATTTTTGTTTTTAGGAAATTATACTCCTGTCACTGTGCAAACAGTAGAATTTAAAAAATTAAAATGTTTGATTTTTGTGTAAAAAATTGTTTTAAATAAGAAATTGCCTTTTACTCAAAGTATATGAACCCATATAATAGTTTACACAGTTGGGAGGCTATGCTTTTACAGATTAGTGTAAAAGGAGTATTTCTAGTTTACACCGTGGGGAGGCTATGCTTTTAGAGAGTAGCCTAAAATGAGTATTTCTAGTTTCATTCTTGAATTAATATTTCGGGTAAGGCATGGCAAAACCACCAAGTTGTCGCACAGGAAATTCTTGAAACATAAACAAATAAACAACAGGAAATATAAACAAATACAAAGAAGATTTTCTCTATTTTGTTCCATAACTTTGGTTATAGATGTCCGATTTTGATAATTGACCCATCATTTTAAATCTTACAAGAAGTTTTAAAAGTTTTCAATATAAACTCATTTTTTCAATTTTCCGACAACTTGGTGGTTTTGCCATAACTTGCCTCATTTTGTTTTAGTTTGTCAGCATTTGTACTTCAGACTTCCAATCACAAATTTGGAAGTTTAAATCTCATGTTGTTTTTCATCTGGTCAGTTGTTGTTATTCAGTATTTCAACATTAATTATGTCATCATCAGGAATTATTCAACATTTTTTTTATGAATTGTATGACTAAGCAGTTCAGGTAGGGAAATCATAAAAAATAGCAAAAACAACAGCATGGGTTCGAGTCCTGCTCACACCATGGTTCTGGTGGTGGAAGAAGTCTTCTCGGATAAGGACTATAAACAATAGGTCTTCAGGGGTGCATACATTCTGTGGTTCCAGAGGACACATGTATGCCATGGCATTGTGTAATTAATTCCTTTCATTTATGCTATTGTATTTTTGTATATAATCATTTTAAAAGTATTTTGAATAAATTTGAATTTTTTTTGCAGACATGACATTATCAACAGGAACAGTTGTAAACCATAACAACAACAGACTTGAACAAAACCACCAGAGTTCAAGTTCAGACGGTAGTAATACAGCTAGTACAACGCCAACTGAAGAATCACATTCAAGTCAAGATAGCAACTCATCCACAAGTACAATTTTCCAAACATCAGTTTAAATGTGAAATGTGTGTTTTCATCATTATTAGGCTTAAAAAGCAATTTGTTTGCCTTTTAATTTTTTTCATATGAAAAAGTGTCCCTCACAAAGGGTCTTTTTTTCCCTTTTTTTGCCATATTTATTATATATTAATAATTCATAATATTCAGTTGGATCATGCTTAAAAAAATATCAATATGTTGGGAAAGTATGGTGTATTAACTAGAAAACAACTCTGACATTTTAAAAATAATTGGTGGGCAGTATTAGTGCCATTTTTAACTTCAATTAAAAATGTAAAAACTTTTCTACTGTCATAATTTTTTTATAATCGGTGGGCAAACAAAGTACTGTAATGTTTTTTTAGGCCTTATATAGGCTTTGGTATATATTATTGTTTTTGTTAGTTTTATTATCGTAATTACAGTAGCTCGGCTTCATAACAATGACAATTTAATTTTTTTTTTATTGTCAATTGTTTAACATTTAATGCCATTGGCGTGAGTTCATGTCAAACTGTCCCTCCAGAGGTTTGAATGCAATTTCATGTCCTATCTTGTAGAAAAGTACTGTATACCAGAGTGGCATGATTTGTTTCAGGTTATATTGTTTGGCGCCACCTACAGAAAGGTTTGTGGACTCCAAGTACTAGTATACTATGTACAAAACAGAAATAATGACACAAACTTTAAATGATTTTGTGTGCCATAAAAATAATACTATACTATAGAAATTTTGTTTTATTAATAAATGTTAAGTTAACGTTGTACAATTTATTACCATACTCGCACGAAAAGCTAGCAAGAACTTTTTTTACACTCCCTGAATAGTGGGAGCGGAAACAGCACTTATAAAACTTGGGGAATAATGAGGAGGAAAAAGAGAAGTGAACTAATCAAGAATGTTACAGTAGAAGTTTTCTTATCCAAATTATCGGGGGTACTTATTCAAATGGGCTTTTATGGGAAAAAATACATGTTTACAGGATGCTTATTTGAGAGGGCCACTTAACTCAAACAGGACACGTCAGTAGATTTGTGTGTACAGTATCTATAATTAGCCTAATTTGCAAATAAAAATGTTTTTTTTTTATTTGTTTGATGTATTCACTGTTGTAAAACACTAAGGATAACCCATGAAAGCCCGACGTGGACTTATTTTCAGTGGGGTCCTTCTGGTAGTGATTGGACAGTACACCAGGAGACAATCCTCTACACTTTTTTGAAGAGTGCACAGCGTTCCCGAACGTGCGCATTAGCAATGTTGTACACAGGACCAATGGCTTAACGTCTCATCCCAAAGACGGTGTGCTAGTAACTTGTATTTTGACCCTGCAGTCGAAACACAAGGAGAGTTGTGTGGTGTTGAATCGAACCATGAGTGAGTCACGGTTCAGTGCACAGCACATTGATTTCCACCAGCTAAACCAACTGAACTAAATACCACTAACATATTAAAACTTTATAAAGTTCTATAAGTTTAACATTAATGTTCCACATCTTCGACATTTTAATAACAATACTTTAATGTGTTTGCAATCTAAATTTCATACTAATATATAGTAATTAAATTTAAAGATGGACTAAATCTCAATTAAAAATATTTAAAAATATCAAAACTTTCTGAAGATAACAATCATGACATTTATGTTTATATGTACCAAATATTGTTTTTTTTTTCTCTGTAATGTTATTCTTAATTAGTATTGTTGTTGATTTAAACTGTTAAATAAACAAAAATACTAATTGTTGATTTAACTACTGTTAAGCTTCTTTATATATAAATAAATGTATTGCTTTAACATTAATTTTATGCTGTGGCTAGAGTTCTGGTATTGCTGGCTATCTCTGCAGTGGTTAGCGTCCCTAGAGCGGGCAACCCTAACCCATTACTTTCATTGCACAGGTAGCATTCACTACCGGACCTCTAGCCACACTGTTAATTTTATTTTTTATTATTTAATTCTTGTTTAAGTAACTCTATTGTTAATTGTAATATATAGTTAAATAAATTTATTAATATTGACATTCCCGTATAAATAAGCTACAAGCGAAGTCCCTGTTTTTCAGTAAGTCTAGGATAAATGTTTTTATGGCGGGCACCTGTAGACAATTGTGGAAATTACAGTATATGGGTGTTTTATTGTTTTGCATTGGATTAGTTGAGTTAGGTTTAATGGGAATACAGTAGAACCTCAGTTTTACATACTGTTAAGCCAGGCACTCACTGCCTTGTACAACTAAACATTAGCTCCTTGTGTGTGTGGTTGCCAGACCCGATGAGAGTCTTCTACTTGTCTGCCGAGGGTTTTTTTTAGTGAAAACTCAGACGAGGAATAGAATACTGTCATTGCATCTGGCAACCACACACACAGGGAGGGACGGTTATAGTATTGCGACCGTCGTACGACCATCACACGATGCAATAAGTGCCCGGATTTACGAACCAGAAGGGGTATGCAAATCCGGGGATTTGTGAAATTGAGTCTTTTTATGAGTTTTTCATTACTTATTTCCTCATTATTTACTATTACCCATTACTAGGCTAGAGGATTTTAAGTATACAAAAATTTATAAATGTTGGTTGATTTGAACACATTTTTAATACCATGTCTAGTAAGCACCTACTATTCTGGAATCCAACCAATCAAATTGTGTTATGTTCTATCCCTGTTGCTATGTCGAAATTGCGCATGCGTGATCTTTCATAGAAGTTTCAAATTTATCAATAATTGAAAGTAAATTTAATTAAAGTCTAAAGACATTGGCAACATAAAATATGTGTGACATATGTAAATAATTTGTATGACAAAACCATGTTGAAAATACAATAATTGTAAAACAGTTATTATTTAACTTACATGTTTGTGACAAAGGCTGAAGAAATCAATATAGTAGGCACCTACATGTGACTAAAATTCTACAGTGTAAAGTTCACCATCTAGCCGTAATAATATATCTATGACTATAACTTGGTAACCGGTAACTTGGCATCACTCTTACTGTATATATTTAATGTCTAGAGTTACACTTTGATCAGAAATTTTTCATCAATTTTTTTTTTCTTTTTAATGTGGTTAATTATCCTCTCTCTCTTTAGGGATCATTTCAAATTTACTGCAGTAACTACAGTAGTCTATTGCTATTAAGTTTACTGCAGTTACTGCAGTAATCCAGTGCCATTGTTTTCTTTGGTAACTGCATTGTCACACAAGGTCTCTTCTCAACATTTGTTTTCAGTAATTCTCTTTCAGCTGCTGAACAAATACTGTTAACTGAATCACGGCAGTAACTAAAGCAGGATATTTTTAACATGATTCCATAAGCTCAGTCCAGACTATCAAATTTTCTTTGACAAAAAAATTTGACAAGCCTATATATGGTCATGATGACATCACACCATGACCATACATGGAGATATCATTACCATATATGGATATGATCAAAGTTTTTTGTCAAATAAGTTTGATAGTCAGCTGAGCTTAAGAATGATTCAGTAACAGAAAGTTTGTGGACACTATTTATATGTTAGGCCCTTAACAGTTCACCAAATGAACTGGGCATGAAGTCGATAATGTGTGCCCGCTGTTTTTTCATTAAGCCTGTTTTCCTGTCGATCGTTATTCCAAAAAACGGCAATTTGAAACGGCGATTTTGATCGTTAATTTTGAAAAATGACGATTTTTACAATGATCGACAGGGAAAGGGGTCACTTTCGACGTTAAAAAAAAGTTTGACGATTTGGATCGTCAAAGTTAAACCGAGTTCAATTTTGACGATTTGGATCGTTAAATTGGGTGCTCGCGAGGCAACATTGCCCGTGGCAAGAATTTACATGATTTGGGCCTAGAAATAAATCACATATTTTGTTTATTTCCTATATTTTTGGGAGTTGCAACTTGCTTCAAAACATGAAATATTCAATTATCTAACTAATATATAAAAATTGCAGCGTGATTTTAATTTTATCGTTAATTTTTTAACTTTTTTATAACGATTTTGGAATAACGATCGACAGGAAAACAGGCTTTAGAGTAGTATAGGACTTTTACTTACCCAAGGTGATTTAGTTGTCTATTAATAGTATGAAAAATCGGGGGAGAGGAGAAGGTGGTGTCTGTCTTTAAGGCAAAGATGATTATAACAGTGCCTGTAGGGAATTGCTTCCCTACGAAGTGTAAGCTCATGATACATGGATAAATTTTCTGTTAAGAATATTTAGTTTTATAAGTAATTGATATCGTCTATGCCACCGTTATGCTTTATTCTAAATTGTTTTTAATAGAAAGTAATGATAAATGTAATTTATTTATTATTGTAAATTGAATAAGTGTATGATTAATATATTTGTTAATAAACTGTGTAAAGTGTGATAGGGATGTGCTGGTAGTACTGTATAAATCTTGCATATCAGAGGAGATTTGATTAAACCTATTAGTATGAAACTTGTGGAGAGGGGTGGATAAGGCAAAGATGGAAGGGGAAGAATAAAAGCGTATAGTTTAAGCAAGTGTAATCACATGTACTTAATGATAACATGGGCACACTTCTCCATGTTGAATTAATTTTATTTTTTGATTTTAATTTTACAATTAAGTTATTTGTCTGTGTCACCATTAAACTTTATCATAAATTCTTTTTAATTCACAAGTAATGGAAAATGTAATTTATTTATTAATATATTGTAAATTGAGCAAGTGTGTAATTACTATATTAATAAATCTGTGTATAATGTGTGATAGGAGTGTGGTCTGTGTTTCACCTACTAGTTGATAGGCCTGTGGTAGAAACGGCATACTAGTAGAAATATTAGTAATGTGGTACCAAAGCCATACCAGATGGGTACATTATGGTCCACACCCAAAATTTGATAGGGCTGGTACCAAATGCCAAAAGGTTCACAGATCAACTTCAGATAACGGGCAGATTTAGAGGGTGGGGGAGGGGTTGCATCTAACACGCGTCCTCTCTAGTAATCGCCAAAGTATATTAGCATACTCCCAAGTATTGAAAGTTGGGATTCGGTATTTTGACATTATGTCATCAGGAAGATGGTATTAATGTGGATTACACAATGTCGAAATATTGAATCCCAATATGGTGGCATGTATTTCAGTACTGAAGTTGTGCATTATACTTTCTTATTTGGTACCAAAGGAGTACTTAAGAAAATTGGTATTACTGAACATGCTATTTTACCTTTATGTTATAGGGAATTATTTACACATTAAAATAATGACAGTGACTGAAAACATGTTAGTATGAATGAAATTTGTATTGTGGAGTATCATATAGTGCGGTTGGGATAGGGCGGCTCAATTGATTGTTAGTAAATCCTTTTGAAAAAAATAATACTGTTATGGTAGTTACAAGGTGGATATAGGTATTTAACATGGCTAACTATGAAAACTACCATACTCCAGCCATGCTATCTACCATATAAACACATTATTATCCCATTGTAACTAAACCCCTAAATCTCTCAATTAACGGAGGCTACCTAGGATAAGGTCAGCAATTTCCTACAAGTACAGCAATTATTAGACATGCAGACTAATTATAATTGACAACAAAGAAAAACATTACTTATTGACATTAAGGTATCAATAACATCAACAAATATACTACCTACACTAGGCAGTTATCTGTGTGCTAGGTAGATCTTTCTAGTAATTTTACATGGTAGACCTACTTAGTTGGACGGTTTTATTTTTTATTGAAGGGATGCTATTTATAAAGTCAATAGGCTGAAGATGATAAAAATAATGTTTTGCCACAAGAAGTGGTTCTACATCATAAATCTTTTATTTAAATGTAACAACATTTTACTAACTTTATTTTCTAACTTTCACAAGCAATAATTCATTTTTCTCTTACCACTCTTGACAATCATGTAATGTATCATTCTTTTTGAAGTAAATATTGTTCTAGTAGCATAACAGTGACTGGCCTGATTTGTTTTCAGTATCTTTGGTGTTTTTTCATATACAGTAGAACCCTGATTTTACATAAGGGACCAGAAGGGGTAAGAAAATCTGAGGGTTTGTAAATTGAGTTGAGGTGAGTGCCAGGATGTGGATCCACATACTGGCAATGATATACTGTACATAATAGACTGGTCCACACTAGAGGGCTTGATCCAGATCAGAAGGTAATTAGCCTGAACCATTAATAACCAATCATGTGAAAACACTTGAACAGTTAGCTCTATCCAGTCCCATGAAATGGATGCACATATTTGCAGTGACATACACTGAGCCCTGAGCACCACCCCCTCTCCTACTGGATACACCACTGGTGCTGTAGCCACCATGATGCAAATTAGGCGGTCGCATTGTCTTAAATTTTCAATCCATCACCCGCCCCTCACACCCACATCCCTGATCGGGGACCACACACCCCAAGCACCAAACACAAACATTTTGGTTTAACCAGTCTGTCATAAAGTGGATCCACATACTGGCAGTGACATACTTGATAGGCTGTTTCACGTTAGAGGGCTGGATCTCGATCAGTAGATATTTGGCTGAACTGTTAATGTACATGTGAGAACACTTAATTAGCTCTAACCAGTCTCATGAAGTGGATCCACGTATTGGCAGTGACATACATAAGCTGGTTCACACTAGTGGCCTGGATCGAGATCAGGAGCTATTTGCCTGAACTGTAACGTAAATGTGAGAACACTTAATCAGCTCTAACCAGTCCCATGAAGTAGATCCACATATTGGCAGTGACATACATAAGCTGGTTCACACTAGTGGGTTGGATCCAAATCAGGGGCTATTTGCCTAAACGACAAAACACGTGTGAACACTTAATCAGCTCTAACCAGTCCCATGAAGTGGATTCACATATTGGCAGTGATATACATAAGCTAATTCACACTAGTGGGCTGGATGCAGATCAGGAGCTATTTGCCTGAACTGATAACACATGTGAGAACACTTGACCAATTAGCTCTAACCAGTCTCATGAAGTGGATCCACAAATTGGCAGTGCATACATAAGCTGGTTCACACTAAGAGAGCAGGATCCAGATCAGGAGCTATTTCCCCGAACTGATAACACATGTGAGAACTTAATCAGTTAGCTCTAACCAGTCTTATGAAGTGGATCCATATATTGGCAGTGATATGCTTAAGCTGGTTCACACTAGAAGACTGGATCCAGATCAGGAGCTATTTGCCTGAACTGTAATGAAAATGTGAGAACACTTGATCAGTTAGCTCTAACCAGTCCCATGAAGTGGATCCACATACTGGCAGTGACATACATAAGCTGGTTCACACTAGAGGGCTTGATCCAGATCAGGAGCTATTCGCCTGAACTGATAACACATGTTAGAACACTTAATCAGTAGCTCTAACCAGTCCCATGAAGTAGATCCACATACTGGCAGTGACATACATAAGCTGGTTCACACTAGTGAGCTGGATCAAGATCAGGAGCTATTTGCCTGAACTGATAAAACATGTAAGAACACTTAATCAGTTAGCTCTAACCAGTCTTATGAAGTGGATCCACATACTGGCAGTGACATACATAAGCTGGTTCACGCTAGAGGGCTGGATCCAGATCAGGAGTTATTTGCCTAAACTGAAAACATACATGTGAAAACACTTGATCAGTTAGCTTTAACCAGTCCCATGAAGTGGATCTACATACTGGCTTTGACATAATATACCGAATCACACTAGAGGGCTGGATCCAGGTCAAGACATAGATGTTAGCCGGTACCTATACATAATAACTCTTGCACATTATGCACAAATCTCACGTATGGCCAGCAAATTTGAACGTCTGATGCACATATGGTTTTTTCCATGCATTAGCAGAATTCTCACAAAAGGGGTACATAATTTTTCTCACGCACTAGACAATATAGAGAAAATGGCTCCAAAAAATAAAATATTTAAACTATTTTAAGCTCCCAAAGGGCAAATTGAACCTATGCGTGAAATCTTATTTCAGGTTAAAATGCAACCGTTTTACCCAATCAGCTAACAATCGTTTGCAACATATAGTGCACCATTATGATAACCTTTTGTGCTTGCTATTATTAAACCATAATTGAGGAGACTTGCATTACATTTGAGGGTTGGAATGTCTGTCAACCATTACCAACAGAATGCCCCGCCCGAATCAGACACGTTGTCTGACTTAGTGGATTGTAATTAGTATATTCGGGGATGGACTGGGGGGGGGGGGGGTCTAAAATTGATCCTAAAAATAAATTATAGTCATATAAATGGGCAAAACAGGGTACCAGAACACAGTCACACAGTCAGGAAACTTTTTTTGCTTATCAAAACCAAACTGAAAATCACGCCCACCTGGACTAAGGAATGGCATCCCCACCTTTTGCTGGATCCTGGATCCGCCCATATGAAAATAACAGTAGCATCCATCTAACATGCTTAATTTATTAAGGTTTCCTTTACAGGCTCAAGACTTGGACTGTGCCGCATGGAGTCAATGTGGGACTTGGCAGTTAGTCCGAGTTGTGTCATCCTGGCCAGTTACCTATCATACGATTTGGATTGACAATTCCCAATATTTGTTGGTTTGGGACTCTCATCATAAAACACTGAGTGTTGCCTGAGCCAGACCAACCAAAACTATTCAACTTTTTTTTTCCTGTCTACTCTCCCAACTTTTAGGTTAAATATATAAATTTACCCCAAAAATCATAATTCATAATTTTGACCCAAAATTAGCCCTAATAAAAATCTTTTTGTTCCCCAGGCACATTTTTTTTTTAATTTGAGTCGATCTGGAAATCAATTTTTCTTTAAGAAGGCACATGTTACTCAGCAACACAATTTTTTTAAATTTCCTATAGTGTGATTTTTAATCTTCTAATCTCCAGGATAATTTTGAACAGTATTTCCTACAACTAAATGGATTATTTTTTGGATTTACCTCAAAATTGGGAAAGCAAAACTTAAAAAAAAAAACCTGAATTTTGGGTTGGTCGGGCTGGCGCAACAAAGATCTTTCATTGCCTTGAGACTACAGGAATTAAAAAAAAACTAATTAAGACTAAATAGTGTAAAGGGGCTTTCTATAAAAACAAATTGCAACCGACCGAACCAAATTCTAAAAGTATTGGACACCACAACCATACAAAACAGAATCAACAACATATCCTATAATTCACCAATATGGTTTATTCTTATTCAAAAGTAGTATAGTTTCAGCTGACAATACATAAAACAATTTGATGTGTCTGCAAAAAGACACAAAGAAAACAACTACAAATATTGCTAAAAAGGTTACATGCGATGGTTAAATGCAAAATAGAAAATATTTTATTGGCGGATCTAGTAAAAAAATATTTTGTGCCCTAATAAGCATATTAGATTTCATATACAATGACCTTATTTTGTATTTAATATACATTTTCATTTAAAGTTGAAGATATCTTGGAGTCAATATTTGAGGGGTGTGGTCTAAATCCCGCTCTAAATCCGCCCCTAAATTACCTAAAGTAGCAGGAGAAAGCACATGAGTAGCAATCTCAATAAAAAATTGTCAAGACGTATTTAAGAAATACATACAATTTACAGCTATTATAAATATTTGATATAACCATATTATTACTATTAGTATTATTAATATTATTAGAATAATTATTGATGAAGCTGGTCTGAGGGGTTAAATGCGGTGGTACAAAATAATATAACTTAAACTGTTAAATTAACTTAACTTATATATAGTATATGTTAATAATAATAATCACACTTAATAAGCAGAGCTGCTCAAAGCCTCAATGCGATTTACAGTAGACAAAAATAAAAAAGTATTTTGAACTGTTGAATACAAAAATAGTACGTGCATGGAGGTATTGGTACTTTTTGCTGTCATATTAGGAGCATTCATACATGTAGAAAAAGTCTGAAAATCGATTTTTGCTAAGGATTGCGATTAAAAAATCAATTTTTTTTTCATGCGTTCATACACGAAACATGTTACGCACAACAGATTCACATACACACAGGGCTCGGCAAATTATTGTGATAATTCTGAAAAATCGCTAGAAGAATTGCGAATTCAATTGCGAATGTGGGAATTCTTGAAATTGTTTTGTTCACACACACACAAAAAAGATTTTTCAATCGCGATACAAACTTTGATTTTCAAATTTCAATTTTGTTCACAAGTGTGAACGCCCCTACTGACAATGCATATTGCAATGAATTAAAAACAAGACGGATATTGTAAATATTTTAATTAACTGTATAACAGCAATATATCATGGATGATGTAACAAGGGTAACTTCCTTGATTGGCAAGTATCTTAAACTAGACCGGAGCAGCTTTAGTTGAGTGTAGTCTTAATTTAGTAGGTATTTACAAAATCTCTTAATTTTGAGGTCTCATCACAAAAGAAGGTGCATTAATGGCGACATAAGACATCACCAAAATCATTACGTGTACATTCCCATTACAGAATATGATACATTTTACCCTACATATTCAAAGAAATGTAGGGTAATTTTGAATTAACCACCTTACTGGCTTATCACATTAAATGTTTATAGAGGATAGGAATACATTTTACAGCTAAGCAATCAAGTGGAAACTAATCCAATTATGCATTGTAATAAGACTTGACAGAACTTCCTAATGGGGATGTACTCCTAATGATAGGTCTGAAAACCAAACCCAATGTTATCTTGTGAATGGTCACAGTCAAATAGTCCTTTTGTATTTATAGTACCCCATAAGGCTGCAAACTAAGGGGGCTGGTTAAACTATAATAAAACAATATAACTTAATATCAGTTACCTTAAAGGTAAGTGATACTTGAAGATGATACAAACTGGAAACCACGCCCATTTGGACCAGGGAAAGTGCTCCCCCTTTTGCTGGATTCTGGATCAGTCCCTGTTATTAGTGTTTTTCCAACCTCCTCCTGCCCTCAACCTTTGTTTGCAGCACCATGGGGTACTACAAATACAAAAAGTAGTAAGTATAAGTAAGAATATTACTTGAAGGTTTGCATGGCGAGATGTCAATAAAAAGAACGTTTGCAGTATACCATGTATGTAAATGTAAGCTACTCAATGTTTCGATTGATGTGCTTTGATCATCCTCATGAGTTGAGATTTTCTCACTCCTGAGGATAATTGAAGGGCATCGATAGAAATGTTGAGTAGCTTACAACTACATACGTGGTGTACCGCAAACGTTATACATTTATGTTTAATAAGTCTGAAATCAATATTTAATAAATTTTGTTCTATTTTTAGTACTATGGTACTTGAAACAGTAAAGTGTCCTTTATGCAAATTTACAGACACTGGTAGTGTTTTAATTTTATATTTTAAGATTACTTTTTGGATGATATATTAAAACTTCAAATGACCATATCTTTGGATGTAATTATCACAGAAATGTCATTTCAAGTTTTATATTACAATTTATATTTTACACTATTATCTGTAACTAGATTTTTTATTAAAATATGTAAAAATGATACCTTTCGGAAGGTATCGGAACAATTTCTCTGCACTTGAATTTCTTTTGTGAACAGGTTTTGGCCATATCTCATGGCTATGTTTCACTTAGTCTTGTAACATCAATCCAGGAACACTCTGTCGAACCATGCTATCCTAGATGAAAGCTTTAAAATCATGAGCCTACACCCGGATAAATGGAAACGCCGCATCAGAGAAGCCATCGAAATACATCAACATCAACCCAGTTTAAACAAAGACCCTTGTTTAGAATTGCCAGCAGTTTACTCCAGTCTCATTAGAGCCCTCCCTCAATAGGGGGCCTCTAGTTTTCTTCATCAAAAGAGAGCGCCATTCAAGTGCAGAGAAATTGTTCCGGAAGGTATAATTTTTATATATTTTCATCATTATAAATGGAACACAGAAGTCTTCATAGATTTTTTATGTTCCAACCAAAAGATTAATTTGTGGCGAGACCTCACAGTTATCCTTATTTTTACCTTATATATCCGTACACATTAATGTGTTATTATGTACAATATTTACAAAAGAAATAAAATGATAAGGCCCCATAAAATAATTATTAGTTTATCACCCTACCAAAGCATAAAAACTGATGAGGGTTTGAGGCTTTATTTTAATAACCGACCCATTGATTTTGTAATGATCTTGAGGTGGACCAGATCGTCCATTTAGACCCTTGCAAATATGATGCACATATTAACAAATCAGCACACACCAGCCTACAGCAAATAATCAATCGCTTTGTTTTTGTGTACATTGTCGTAAGCGCAAAGATGTCGTTCGAGAATCGTTTGTGTTTTATAAAAAAAACCACTGTTTGTAACAGGAAAATGAAAAAATCGGGATTTCGGTGAGATAAACTAATAATTTTTTTTTATGCGGACTAATAGAAATAAATTTATTTGTAATCTAGCACTTTCATATCATATCTTTCATATCACTCAAATTAATTTGTAAATGCATGTAAAATTTTTATCAAGTAATCCTAGATGTAACACACCCATCATCATAAAATATATCACATATCACTAACAATTCCCACTTGTATTTTGTAAATTCATACATGGTTTTTACATTTGTAACACCTAATAATAAATAATTATCATAATCTTAATTAATAGCTCAAAAATTTATATGTTAACTACTTATAAATTATTTAAATTTCACAAATAGATTAACAAAAAATACTTAACAAATTTATCATTTTTCCTATGTGGCAAAATTTAACAACATTCATATAATATTGAATGCTTTTGAGGGCGATACTGAAAAATATTGTATGAGCCATGGCAACATATTGGATTAGTGGAAGATGAGTTTAATATATTGCCACAATTAGTACAATATTTTTTCCATATCTCCTGGAAATAGGCATTAAATATTATAATTATTATTAAAACTCAAAATTAAGGTCTGGCATCCTGATATGATAATACGCTAAAATTTACTTTTGATTTCATGGGTCAAATGATTGTTTAAATGTCTTTATCTCTTTTATTACGATTTAATACATATTTGTCCTGGAATTTCAATTTTGTTGTCTATGGTCGGCCATCTTCTTTTCAAAATGGTGGACCTTTGGCACATGAGGTAATCATGTGAAGTATTTTTTTTTATAAACTAGGCACCACTGTACACCTATTTTTGAAAATGGATTAAGGCTACACTTAAGTGCATACTAAACTGTCCTCAGCTTCTGGAGTGTGTAATTATTGACTAAAAGTGGTTCAATACTTGTAGTAAAGTATTGAACCACTTTTAGTTAATAAATAACTACATAATTGCATTTAGTGCATTTTAAACACATAAGGTAGTGCAATGTTTTAATATTGTAATGAAATTAAAGAAATGAAAACAGATGAAATTAGAATATAAAAACACACACACATGGCAGTGCTTGACCAAGGATACTTGAATTGGACACAAGACCTTTAAAACTCTAATGTTACCCTCACTTAAATATTAAACAAAAATATTTTTTTAATTACCTAAGGGCAGATAGAATTGATTATTAGATTATCACTCCCGCGCGCGTCAAAAAATTTGTAAATTTTGACGCGGTA